>VMDO01000454.1:0-280997 GCA_007922755.1 Pedetes capensis
GGTTAGAGGCCAGAAGAAGCCACCCTATGTTCCTCCCAAACTGCCCCCACTCCTCAGATGGGCTGGTGCTTCAGGGGCCTTCTTTCCACATCTCCAGGCTCATCTCTTCTGCCCCCACCTTCACTCAGGTAGCCTCTTCCACCTAGAATGCTGCGGCCTCCCACTGCCCTTCCCCCCACCCCCACCCGCATCCAGCCAGCCCCTCAGGAGGGGATCCCTTCCTAACCCCGGAAGGCCAGACCTCCCTGTCTGTGCTCCAGACTCTCCTTGTGCCTCGATAAAACCCTGCTGTGCTCAGAACCAGTAGATCATGTTGGGACTTCAAGACGCCCTGGGAGGAGGCTCCTGTGACGGGGAGGGCTGGGGAGACAAATGTCTAGCAGAGGGGTGGAGAAGGCCCCCCATGGACCTTGGCTGTACCACACAGCCTCTCCCTGTCCCACAGGCCACAGCCTCCAGCTTCCCTCCCTCTTCCCATCAGGTCCCATCCTGCCTCACTGCCGAGGCCTGGGGCTGGCTGGCACCCCTCCACTGGTGGAGGCGGTGCTGGCACGCTGGGGGGCCCTCCTCAGAGACGGCTGCAGGCTAGAAATGGAACAAGGCACAGATGGGCGAAGGGGGCGAGGGATTCCCTCAGCCCCATGAAAGGGCTCTGCGAATTTAGAGCTCTTGGAACCATCTGCAATCTCATGACACCTTGTTTCCTGCATTCGTAGCATCCTCAGCCCCAGCCCCCTCAGCCCCCAGCTCCGGAAAGGTTTTCCTTTCATGTGGCTGCTTAAAATAGAGGCTTATATAAGTATAATTTTGATCTGAGGGAAAATCAGGGGTGCTGGCACAGGGGCCAGGTGGATAGAGAATGAACGCCCATCGGGCACCCTTTGTTCTGGGCAGCACTGCCCCCTCGTGCCATCCCCATCCAGGTACCCTCAGCCACATCCATCCCACAGGGTTTACCCCCTACTCTCTTTGGGGTGCTGCTGTGCTCCTCCACCTTCCCCCACCGCCAGGCTGGTTACTGATGTTGTGCTGGGCAGGGAACAGCGCCTGCCTCACATGGACCCACATCCCTAGCTCATCTGGTGCAGCCACGCCCACCAACTCACTGGTAGAAACGCCATGATGTCATTTGTGCAACATACTCAGAAAGAAGCATCGAGACTCCCACATGCACACAGGGCACCCTTGTCACTCGCACATAGACGTGGGATGCACTAGAGGTGTCTGCCTTCTCCCCACCTGCTCCCCCGAGACTTACCCCGCTGCTGGGTAACAGTTCCCAATGCCTCCCAGTACCTGGCTGCAGAGAAGCCCCCACCCTCCACCTCAGGGAGGAATCAGAGGTGCCTTAGAGTCCCCAGAGGGTAAGTGAGTGGACCCCAGCACTCCTGGGCCTTACCTTCCCACAAGCCACCATGGACAGGGCCACTTGGTACCAAAGGTGAAATTCTCCAAATGCAAACTTCATGGCTCGCTCCAGACACTAGAGGGGGACATGGGCAGTAGTTACGACGGAGGGATCCTCATACTCCAGCCATCCCATTCCTTTCCAGGGTTACCACCGCCCAAGTCACTGCCCTCAGGAAGCTGCAAGAGGCCTGCACTTGGTTCCTGTTGGAAACCCAGGGATAACCCAGTCCCTGCAACTGGCATACTGTATGACCCTGCACAACTGTGTCACTCCCTGTGGTCCTCAGTTCCCACCTCTATAATATGTGAAACACCTCCATAATACATGACAGGACCATGGTGACACACAAATGAAATAAGATTTGTGAAAGTGCTTTCAAAATGTAAACAACCAATAAAAGTAACAGCCAGCATTTATTATTGTTGTACAGGACAGTGTTCTCGGCTTTTTACGTGTACAGACTCATTTATTCCTTCCAACAACCTCAAGGTGAGTTCTCTAATTACCCCCCGGGATTCCCTTTATGCACCATCTGACCCCCTCCAGGGAGTAGGGGGCTGCATAGCAGGTGGCCTTACCTCAGAGAGCATAACATACTGGCCCCGCCTGCCCAGCGTAATGCTCAGGAGATCGTAAATGGCTGCAGCATTCTGCAAGCTCACTGTTCGGTCTTCCTCCTGCTCAGGTGCCCGGCTCAGCACCACGTCCCGAGTTGCCTGTGGGTGGACAGAGTGAGGACAGAGGTAAGGAGGTACCTGTCCCCAAGGGCCCTGCATCACAGATCCACTCACTATCATCTTTTTTCTGTGCCCCAGGCCAGACAAGTGGCCATACTCCCAGAGACAGCCTTCTTCAAGTCCAGGAACACCCTATGCAAAGAGAGAAACCCACTCCCTTTAGCCTAAGGAGGGTGAGGAAGCATCATAAAGCTCAAGGTCCAGGGATTCTTTTTGTGATTCAGAAAATTTTCAAATCTACAGAAAAGCTGCAAGGATAGTTCTACAACCATACTGCCTTCATGTAGATGTATCAGTTGTTGGCATCAGCACCCTTGCTTTGCTCCTCTCTAACATCCAATAATTGTAATTATTATTATTGCCCTTTGTAATAGTTTACTTTTTCTTATTCCAGGATCCAATCTGGGATCACGCTTTGCCTTCAGGCATCCTGTCTTCCTGTCTCCTCTCCCCAGTGTCTCCTATCATGACACTGGCATTTGTGAGGAGAGCAGGCCAGCTGTTTTCTGCAACTGTCCTAGGTGTGTCTGCAATTCTCCAGAATCACAGTAAGAGCTCAGATACCTCGGAAACCACTGGGGCCAGGCAGGGGCTCTGCTGCTCAAGTCGAGGCACAGGAGGGGAGCTCAGGCGGGGGCTCCCCAGTGCCTCTTCTCTCCCTCCCATACCTGCCCCTTCCCATCATCTGTGTCCAGCCCAGAGTCTTCCAACCACAGGTCCCTTCTCTCTGTCCCCCGTGAAGCATGCCTCCCCATGTTCAAGGGCCAGCACTGGGGACATCAGTGGCTCCCAGAGTTGCCAGAGGGTGAACAGAGAGAGTGGGCGTTGAGTGGGCAATTCTGCACAATTCAGAGAGCGCTGCATATCACTAGTCCCCACCCCTCATCAGGCATGTGGGACCTTCTTCTGTGGTCTGTGTCATGGGGTCCTATCTCCTACCCACCTCAGTGCCCTACAGAGAATAGAAAGGGCGGAGAGGGAGTAGCTGACCAGCTGCAGCGTTCATGGGCATCTCTGAGCAGCAACAGGGCAGGGTGGGACACTCTGAGACCTGCAATGATCCCCACCCCTGCACCTGCCCACACACACTCTGAGGACTGACTGTGCCTGCCTGAGGGATAATCACCTCTGGCCAGGCGCTCCTAACTGCTGCTCCCAGCACCCTCCCCTCTAGACCCTATCCCTGTGCAACAGGGTCTCTCTCCGGCATCACTATGCCTGTCTGAACCTCCTTTGTTCCCACGGGCCCTCAAGACCAAGGACTGGCCTGCTTGACAGAATAAAAATGAGCTACTAACAGAAAACAAAACAAGGAGCTGCTGGCCCTGCGATCCCAGCCTTCCATCAGATCCAAGGGCCCTTCCCACCCACCAGTGGTCCTTCTCGCCTCCCTGTGCATGGCTGCCCTTGCTCTTCCAGGCCGGGGGATGAGGCTCCCAAGGGTGAGAGACTGGGAAGACAGAAACCCCAGGGCCTGCAGGCTCCGGGTATGAGGAGGGCACAGGGATAAAGTGCCTTCCCCATGAGGCCTCTGGAAGCCAACACAGCCCCCAGCACCAAGGAAGTGCCTGGCCCACAGAGGCATCTCAGGTGGGGAGGTAGACAGGTGGCCAGGGGTCCTGACAGCTGCCCTTCCAGACACTATCAGAAAGAACTGCCCAATCACCCCCAGACATGGATGGGCCCAGGAGTGGCTGGGAAAGAGTACTGGGGGAGCCAGGAAACCTCTGGAAAGGCTGAGCGCTTGAGCCAGCCTGGTAAACAGGAACTGATCAGGGGCTCCAAAGGGTTAAAGGAGAGGAGGTGGGGACCAAAACTGCCAGGAGATCCCCCTCTCCCAATGAAACCCACCCACATAGCCACAGACAGGGAGAGAGAAGAAAAGCTGGGGAGAGGCTTGGCAGGAGCTGTTCCCCCAAGCCAAGCGGGAACACAGCCTGCATGCCATCCCTACTCCTCCACCTCCAGTAACTCTCAGCTCTGGGTACCAGTGGGGAGCTCAGTGGGGTAGCCTCCCCCAGGCAGCAGTGGGTAGGGCTGCGGAGGAGAGGTGAGGATGAGAATAGAGACTCTGCCCTCAGGAGACCCAGGGGGCTATATGCGGTGTGCGATGGAGGGGAACTTGACCTAGAATTTTAGTGGGAGAGGTCAGGATGGAAGGGGTGGGGCCAGACAAGTCTTTGGAGGGTGGTGCTAATTGGGCATATCCAGGCGTATCTGAGGAGCCACCCTGCAGATAAGCCGTGTTCAGAGGACGGCACGGAGCAAGCTGTCACCAGTGCCTCCAGGATTATGTTTAAATTCCCTTCTGTGGCTGCCCACCTCTCCTCCTTGGCCACACGCAGCTCACTATCTCACCAAGGCCCTAATTTGGTCAGGCTGAGGCTCCCTCTGTCAACCTGGAGCCATCTAGCTCCTCACAGCCCACCTCAGGTGGAACCGTGCCTGCAGCCAGCCCATCACGCAGGGAGGCCGGGCCCCTGCCCTCCTGACTGGCACACACCAGGCCTGGCACCCCTGCCTGGCTCACTCCTTGTAGCATGGCCCTGTCTCCCCTAGACTTGGAGCCCCTAGTAGTCTCCCACACTGAACTTTACTAATCTGTCTTTGTAGAGCAAGTGACCCCCAGAGAGGAAGATTCTCGGCTAGTGTGGAAACTTCCCTTTTGTTCACCCTAGACCTCGGCCTCTAAGAGAAGAGGTCTCTGGGTGTGTTGTGGGAGGGAGGAGTGAGTTCTCAGAACTGGGTGTTAGTTAGGTCAGAAGAATGGGAGAAGAAAAAGGAATTGCAGCAGGGCAAATCCTCCTCCTCGTGACCCAGGCCATGCAATAGGTAGACAGCAGGGAAGGCATGCTCTTGGGGGTCCTCAGGTCTTTTGCAAAGGAAGTGTGGTTCCCCACAGGACAGCCAGGAGCAGAGGTCAGCCCAGTGTTACCATCGCTTTGGGGCAGGGCCTCATTGAACTGCTTGCTGGCCTTGGTTGCTGGGCAGCGCCTGTGTATGTAACCATGGTAACAGGGTGGGGCGGGAGGAAATGGGGCAGAAAGAAGGAAGTCATGGAGGCTGGTGAGTGAGCCACAAAGGAGCCAGAGCAAGCCTCAGAACTAGAGCCTCTGCAGTGTCCTGGCCAGCAGTGCCCCCAGATGTCTGCTCCCTTCTACGTGGGCTCAAAGCCCACAGGCTACATGGTGCCCCTAGGCTACAGAGGCAGCCTGCCCGAAACTGGTCCCAGCCATATTCCTTCCCTTTCACCTAGTACATGGACTATGCTTCCTGCTTTCATTAGGAAATCCTCCAGATCCAAGGCAGGAACATGAATGAAGTTGGCACCTTATAGGAATACCCAGTTTCTATGCTGCCTTTTTGCCATCCTCCACACTGTTCTTGGGATGTTGTTGGTGTTGTTGTTAGGTGCTGTCGAATAATGGTAGAATACTCTCCCCAGGTTTCTTCCTGTCTACCCTGCCTAGCATTCACTGCTGTGACCCCCACATCCACCCCTAGGCTCCCAGCCTCGGGGATGCACTGCTCCTGTTTAAGCTGTGCATTCAATCTCAGGCAAGGTTCTTGCAGCCTATGCCCCCTGGTGGTTCTCCCAGGGCAGGCTCTCCTAGCCTAGAGATATTACCCCAAGCCTCTGGCCCTCAGAAGAGGGGAAGTCAAGAGGCAAGTCATACTGCTAGGTAGCTAGCTTAGGCATTAGCAGGCAATATGGAGGAAAAGGGAGCTGAAAATGGCTCCGGAGGTTCCACCATGATGAAGAAGCCACGTTGGTCTCTGAGGACATTGGAAGGACATTTTCAAATGGATTCCAAACCCTATCCAATCCCTTAAGACATTTATAAAATAAAGACCCTAGGCACTAGGTGCTCAGAGCTGGGCACCCAGGGCTGAAGTCACACTCTGTGTTCTCTAGTTTGAATAAAACTAAAGGGAATATGTGCCCACCCTCTCTTTCCTGTTCCTCTTATCCTCTTTCTCTTTGCTCCTCTGCTAAGGCTCTTCTCTTTTTAGCAACCATGTGCACAATACTCCCTTTCCTCAGGCCCACCACCTTCTCTGTCTATCCAAGGCATCTTCCCTTCTAAAAGCCTGCTGACTCTCCTGTTCTCTGGCTTCTTTACCTTCCCCTGGGAAACAGAAACATCCCTATGCTGATTGACCCAGGGAATGCAAGATTTTCCAAGTTCCTTTGCAGACCTACCTAAGCTTCCTCAGGTGCCACCATCTTTTAATAAACCTATTCTACATTCTCTGCTGGCCTGTAGCTGTACCACTGTGGTGTCTGACCCCATCAGATCTTGGAAGCTAAGCAAGGTCAGGCCTGGTTAGTACTTGGATGGGAGACTGGGAATATCAGGTGCTTTGGCTTGGGAGAAGGACCTGGCAACCCACTTCCAACAAACAATCAGCCATTGAAAACCCTATGAACAGCAGAGAGGCACTGACAATAGTGTTTCACCTATTGTATGTAGGGTCACTATGAGTCAGATACCCACTTGACAGCATCTAACAACAACAACATATTCTCCGCTATAAGTTCTGTATTGTAACAAATTCTTTTACATGACAAATGCAAGGGCCAAGGTTTTGTTGCTAGTTTCCAGAGCGCAGATCTATCCACCCATGCTCCCCGATAACAATACTCCCGTCATCCAACAGCTCCACACCCACCTCTGCTCTTTGGACAAATATCCATGAGGCAGTATGGGACTCTATTTCCTCAGGCAGGCTGGCCCACGTGAAGCCTAAGGCAGGTGCAACCCTTGTTCAAACAGCCATTCTTAGGTGTGTGCCATGCCTTACCCTCCCAGGAGCTGAATTCCCAGGCCTATCATCTCACCTGGCCTCACAGTAACTGCATGAAGTGGGCAGCGATGAAACCACTGACCCCCATTCCCAGATGAGGACTCTAAGCCTCAGCAGGTAAATTATCTTGCATGGATTTCAGGAAGCTGAGGCTGAGCCTCCAACGACTTCCCTGCTTCCTGCCTCTGTTCTAGCTGCCTCCTGGCTCCTCTGGCTGTTTGGCAATTCCCACTCTCTGCTAGCTGCAGGGCTCAGAGGACCCTGAACTTCACTTCTGCCCAGTCCTATTTCTCCTGTCTAATCCTGAATCTGGGGCTGGGATTTAGCTCAGTTGGTAGAGTGCTGCGCTGCAGTCTCTGAGGTCCCAAGTTCAGTTCCCAGCACCGCAAAAATGGGAGAAGGGCCTGGCAATCCACTCCCAAGGCAATCCCGAAGCAATCAGCCATTGAAAACCCTATGATGGTTGCTATGAGTCGGATACCGACTCAACGGCACCTAACAACAACAACAACAATCCTGAATCTAGACAGGGCTCCCTGAGAAGGAAAGGGGAGCGGTACTAGAGTTTGAACCCAGGGCCTTGCGCTTGCATGTTTTTTGCAAGTGCTGTACCACTGAGCTGCACCCTCAGCCCTTTTTTTTTTTTTTTTTTTTTTAACTTTTTGAGAGAGGGTTTCATTAAGTTACACAGACTGCTTCTGGTCTCAAACTTGCGATCCTCCTGCCTCCACCTCCCGAGTGGCTGGGATTACAGGCGTGCGCCACCATGCCCATCAGCGGAGAGGAGCACTTTCTAACTGGCATCTCATCATTCCCAAACTCCTCTTTTGTACTACTGTTCTATTTTACAGATGACGAGGCTGAGCAAGGCCCAAGGAGGATGGGTAAGCTGACCAAGGCATACAGATAGAGAGTTGAGACTCAATTTAGAACCCAGGCATTTGGACTTCACCTGGTCTCTTTCTTTGTTCCCACATACCTCCAGGGGAAGTATCCAACAGCCTTGTTCAGGCTGTCAGATGCCCTGGGTTAGCTCTGCTGAAGAAAGAACCAAAGCAAGACAAGGCAGGCCTCCCCAACTAGGCCTTGGGTGCTGCTTCTCAGCAAAGAATGTGCTCCTTGAGGCAACGTGACTCAGGCCCTGCTGGGCCTCTTTCACAGAGACAGCTTCTCCATTGAGGCAGCCAACCTCAGGACCTGCTGCTGATTCCCCCACAAGCACCCCAGAAAGAAGCCTTTGGGCAGCATCTGTGGCCAGTGCCTCCCCTGCCTGGAGGAGGCCATCACATTTCGCTCCTGCTGGTGTCCTCAACTAACACTGGCTCTTAAGCTGCCAGTCCAGGGCCAAGCAATAACCTGCTCTCTGACATGTTCTATATTCCCAGTGACCAGGCTGGGCCACGCCAGCCCCTGTGCTCCTGGCACAGTGGATTTCTGTGGACTCCTGCAGGAGAAATCACAGTCTTCCTGCCAGCTGGTAAGAGAGGCACACCCACCTGCTACTGGACCAAGGGCTCTGAGCTGGCAGTGTCACCAGCCAGTTCACCATCACAGCCTTCAGCAGAGCCGAGTCTTGTGTTAGAGCAAACCGGGTGCTAAAAGCTGGGACAATCTGTCTCATCTGCTGAGTCCCAAGTGGAACCAAGCCCAGGAAGCCCTTTTTAAAACAAACCAACAACAAAAACAACAAAAACCCTCAATGCCACCCGCAATCTCCTAACCAGATCAGAACCTACATGTTTTCAAAAATGACTAAGGCAGGATCAAGTATTTCTCAGGACAAAAACATGTATTGAACAACCCAAATTTGCCAGGCACCTTTGTGTTCCTTTTTTAACTTAATCCATCCAAACCCCTGTCAGAGAGGCCTTACTGGCTACATGTTACAGATGAGAAAACTGAGGCTCAGAGAGATAAGACACTTGCCCAGCTGTAAATAGCAAATTGAAGATTCAAACCGCCAGATGCCTACACAAAGCTAGTTTGTTAAGCTGCTGGGTCCCAGTCCCCAGAGACACCCCTATCTACCCTACACTCACTTCATGCCAGGCCTCTGTACTTTTCCATTTCCAAGAGCCCACACCAGCAGTGACTTCTTCCCCAGGTGAATGAAAATCAGCCTAAGGATTCAGTTTGCTTTAGCACATGCCTTGATGCCCTGGAACAGCATCCTAGAAGTGGCAAAAAGCTTTCTATATCTCCTGGTTCCCCAACTATCTGAAAATCAGGCCGGTTTGGTATTTAGTCCTTTCAAAAACTATAATTTGCAATTGGGGTTCAGCAGATTGGTGTAATTCCTTCTGATCTGGAGACCAACATTTCCTCCACGTCCTTAGGTAATTATTGCAGTAGGAGGGAATATACTGGGGACAAGGCATCCACTTGCTGAGCATGGTCCAGAGTAGTGTAGCTGCTCCAACAAGATGAGATGGATGAATGGCAAGTGGGTAGGTGGATAGATGGATGAATGGGTGGTGGGTGGGTGGACTGATGCCTGGGTGAGTGGGTGGGTGGATATGTGGATGGCAGGTTAATGGATTTTAAAATATTCTTTTGGCTCCAAAGATACAAAATTGGGTCCAAAACACAAATCTTTTTCTGTTATAACTCATATCTCTTGTAGTCCTATGAATGCATTTGCACTTTCTATTTACCTCTTTAAAGACAAAGGCTCCCTCATTCATTCTGATCATACTGTCAGTGCCTAAGACACCAGACCTATACTCAGACCCCAATGCAGCTACTCCTTTAAATTCTGAGCCACAAAATAGGTGCTGCAGAGCTCAGGAAGCCTTTGCTGGAGCAGCTGCTCTAGACCTCTTGGAGCGAAGGAGCAATTACAATGATAGTCTGACTCTGTAGCTTTTACTTCAGCATAGGGAATTCTGCAGGTACCAGGAGAACCCAAGTCACAGCCAAGGCTGCCAGCTGCTGTTCTAGAGGTTTCTTCTCAAGTCCATTATCTGCAGCCAAACCCAGCCAGAATCAAAGAGAGATGAAGAAAATCCGACAGGCACACAGAGGCCAGGCAGAGGGTCTGGGGAGCCGTGGTGTCCAGCTGGGGGGCTGGCCTACTAGAGCCCACAGCCTAGTTCTCTGGCTGATCAAGAATGTCCCTGGAGGGAAGGAGGATATAAAAGAAAGGAGGAGAGAAGGTCTGGTCTCTCTGAGAAACTGTTTGGAGACACAAAGGCTAGATTTAGAATAGAGGTGGAAAGGCCTCTGCAGATAAGACACCAACGCCAAGTCTATCACCAACTCTCCTTCCCAGATCCCTCAGGTTGCCAAATGACTGAAAGGCTAGGTGTGGGCAAGAGGAAACAAATTAGCCAATCCATGGACGTGTCTCCTCCCAGCAACTATGTAGACCACATCTGAGCAGCCCCTATACGTTGGATGCTGCAGGGAATTTCCCAGGACAGTGTCTGGTCCACCGTTGGGGGCCCCCAAGTCTACTGGGCAGGCTAACCAGCCACATTCTCTATTGCAAAACAGAAAGAGCTGTTTGGAGGGAAGGAACATATTCAGGAACATGCACTTGGCTCTAGGTGTGGGCCAGGTTCTAGTAACAGGTCCATTTTTTGCTTTGAGATTTAAGACAGCTCGAAGTATTGAGGGAGAAATAACCTTAAGAGATAACCTTAAGAACAGGTCATCTCAGCTCTGCTTCTGGGCACCCAATCAAGCAGAGGCCACAAAAAATGGCTTGGGGAACAGACTTCAGCCTCAATTCCAGCTGAGCAGGAAGACAGACAATAGCTAGCCATCCTCACACTGACTATCTCATGCCCTCCCTAAGACTTGATGCATTTGATTCTCAAAATTAGCTCTTTGTTCATTTTATAGGTGAGAAAACCAAGGATCAGAGCAGGTAGCAAGGGCTAGAACCATGACTGAAATCCAGGATCATGGGCTCTGTATCCTGTGCTTTCAGAAGCCATTCAGGGACATGGATGTGGCTCGAATCATGACCTTAAGACTTATTAGGATGGGACTCAGACTTATTCTTGCCCTTACTTTTCTTGCTGTAAGACAGGAACATGTTAGTATTTAATTGAACTATGCAAAACCATTATTTTCATAGGTTATAAACAATTGAAAATTGACAATGTCATATGTTGTTTTTATTGTTGTTAGGTGCCGTTGAGTCAGTATCTGCCTCATAGCAACCTTATGTACTACAGGTGAAATACTATTGTCAGTGCTTCTCTGCTATTCATAGGGTTTTCAATGGCAGCTTAATTTTTGGGAGTGGGTTGCCAGGTCCTTCTCCCAAGCCTACAGTATCTGGTTTTCCCAGGAGGTCTCCCATCCAAGTATTAATCATGCCCGACCCTGCTTAGCTTCCAAGATCTGATGCCACAGTGTTATGGCCCCAGGCAACATCATATGGCTTAACATAAATCTTCCCAATGTGAGGTAGTCAGCTTAAGCATTGGCAGGGAAAAGACCTGAGAAATAGCCCTGTTTTACCTTTTACTATCTACCTGAATTGCACTGTAATCCTCGGCACACGAAGGTGACAAGCTTCCCCATCTCCAGAGATAGGTTATCCCAGTTCAGCCTTACCTGAGGATATAGGTAGTATAATGCCTGAGGAGGGCAGTACTGGTCTATACCAGAGTTCCATAAATAGAAACTGAGGCTCAGTCTATGGTCAGAGAAAGGAAGCACTTCCTTTTCTCCCATGGTAATCATGGCTCAGGGGGCTTTGGTTTCTTAATGACAACTTCTCAGATATATTATCTTAGAGGCTTTCTCAGTCTGATGGTCCCAGCTCACCCAGGAGGAGGACTTGGACCCAGTCATGAGGACACACCTCTGTACTTTGTTTTGATGATCCTGTCCCACCCTTCCTGCGCCTCCTTTGGAGTCATCCAATCCCTGCCTCATTCCCCCACTTCGTGGGCTGCCCAGCCATGTTGTGCCCTCCTTTGCAGGGCCTCCAAGCACTCTGGCACCAGCAAAGCACCACCTGGCCCCATGGTCATCATACATGTGGATGTGCATGCACACATATATATGCACTCACATGTGCACTTTCCTTGTCCCCCTGCCCAGGGCATGGGAAATGGGGCTTGTGGAAAAGTCTAAACAGAACCTTCCATGTGCTTTGTCCAGTGCCCTTTGTCCCCACCTCTGCCCTATTTTTCCATAATGCACACACATGGATACCCTGGATGCTGGATTCGTGCATTAATTTGTTGCTGCCTCCCTCACTAGAATGAGCACTCCAGGAGGGCAGGGACTTTTCTCTGTTTTGCTTGCTGTGGCATCTCTGGTGTCTAGAACAGGACCAGGCACAAGGCAGATAATCAGTAGCTGCTGTGTGAACATGCGAATTCCATCCAGGCTTACCTGAGTGACCACCATCTTAGGAAGACGAAACTGAGGCTCATAGAGATTGAGTGATTTGCCCTCAGCTAATGAAAGCAGAGCTGCAACCGCAGTCCAGGCCTCCTGCCAACAAGGCGCCTGCTCTCTGCCCTCCCTACCCGCTGCTCTCCTGTGCATATCCCAGTACACAGCACAGGGCTGCTCTAAGGGTGATAATCATCTTCTGCAATCCCAGAAGAGGGCTCATGTGCTCGGGCCCTGCTCCCCCAGGCCCAGAGCCCAGACCTCCCCATGCAGAGGTGCAGCCAAATGCAAGCCCAACGAGCTAGATTCACCCTGTGCGGGGGAGCAGGGCCAAGAAGCTCCCGCCTCAGGGACGTCCCTGGGAAGCAGGAGTTGGCCAGAATGTGGGTGGCGGTGCCTAAGCCCACAGCCCACTCCCAGGTCAGAGGTGCCAGAAGCTTACCATGGACTCACTGATGAGCAGCAGCAGGAGGGCCTCTTCGATGTTATCCTTTGGGCAGTAGAGGCTGGAAGACACAAACGGCAGCCCTAGCTCCAGCCCAGCCTGCCCCCTCTGGCCACTGTGCAGCCCTTGTGCCCTGAGTCAGCACCAGCGTGGTAAGGTGACCCTCTCCTGCATAATTCACAGGCACCACATACCCTGTTCAGCTCTGTAACACGCCCCAGAGTTCTGGGTCTGAAAAGCCACAGGTGTTCCAGGGGAGGAAATGGCCCATGTAGCGCCCAGCACTGCCCGGAAGTGTGGGGCATGGCATAAGGACAGCATGAAAGAAGCTCTCCTGGTTGGCCACAGACCCCACCTTTGACTATTGGCCAAACAAGAAAGAGGTGTGTCAGGCTAGACTACAAAGAAAGCAGATAACCTCCAAATAATGTGTGTGGCCTCTGGGTTCTCTGCAGGATTCTGTCTCAACCCCACTGAGGCCTGCCTTTCCCAGTATCTAAAGTGCCTGCCTGGCGCTGTGCAGGGCAGAGACTGGGAGAGAGCGCAACATGGTGTGAGGAGCTGCGGGGAGCTTCCCTGCATGCGTGAGACTGGTGCGGTCCAGCGGGGTGGGTGGAACTCACTTGTCCCCTTCATAGAGGTGAGGTTTCCGCAGGGCCTGCCTGACAAAGGAGTTCTCCTCCTTGCTCATGAACTCAGGCAGAGGATGGGACAGGGGGCTCCAGTAGCATTCCTCACTCAGGGAGTGCAGCAGGACTCCAGCCAGGTGCTTGGCCGCCATCTGGTAAAGAGGGAGGAACTCAGACTGAACCGATGTTAGGCTCTCCCTCGGCTCACTTAAGTGGCCCTCTACCTATTGCCCAGCCAATCTGCCTGCGCCACATTGTGCTGCCCCTCTGGGAGGCCTCCGTAACTCCACTGCCAAGAGGTCCCAGCTTCTCCCACTCCTTCCAGCATGGAGACTCCCCAACCATTCCTGTTGGCCTTGGATGGCTCTATTCCATTTTTTTCTCCTGGAAAGGGGATGCATTTTCTCCTCCTCTTGATCCCTGGGAGCCCAGCATAACTGAGAATAGTGCAGGTCCCTCTAGAGGTGAAAAGGGCAGGAAGCCAAAGGCCTAGGCAGCCCTACCAGATGCCTGAGAGAGATTCTGATGGCTGACTGAAATTCTAGCATGAGAAGCAGCTGTGGCTCTGAATTTGGAGAAGCTAATGGGCTGGGATTTAGCTCAGTAGGTAGGGCGCTGCGCTGCAGTCTCTGAGGTCCCGAGTTTAATTCCCAGCACCGCAAAAATGGGAGAAGGACCAGGCAATCCACTCCCAAGGCAATCCCGGAATAGTCAGCCACTGAAAACCCTATGAGGGTCACTATGAGTCAGATACCGACTCAATAGCACCTCACAACAACAAGGCCTGCAGCAGGGCTGGTAGAGCGCCACTCTGCAGTCTCTGAGGTTCCAGGTTTGATTCCCAGCACTGCAAAAATGGGAGGACATGGCAATCCACTCCTGAGACAAACCCAAAATAATCAGCCACTGAAAACCCTGTGAAGGTCGTTATGACTCAGACATGACTCCATGGCACCTAAAAACAACAACAAGGCCTACAGCCATACCACTGTGGCATCTGATCCCATCAGATCTCAGAAGCTAAACAGGGTCGGGCCTGGTTAGTACTTGGATGGTAGATCGCCTAGGAACACCAGGTGCTAGAGGCTTGGGAGAAGGACCTGGCAACCCACTCCCAAAAATTAAGCTGCCATTGAAAATCCTATGAATAGCAGAGAAGCACTAACAATGCTGTTTCTCCTGTTGTATGTAGGGTTGCTATGAGTCAGATAGTGACTCAATGGCACCTAACAAAAACAAGGCCTAAGCAGGCAGGCCTGAGTTAGAGCAAGAAAGAAGAGCCAATGACATTTATTAGGATCCTAAACAAGTCCCTAAGAATGTCCAGTACTACCTTGCTAGGACAGGTTTGCTCATGGAAGGAATGACAATAGATTTCAACTTTGATCTAACACTAGGGGTTATGTGCAGGGTTATGTTAATGAGAAGAACACAGATAGTGCTTGTTGAGAAAGAATAGGGTTAGTGGGAAAGAATGCTGGAATTGATTGACAATATCTGCTGTAAGAAGAGGAGGTTAGGCATAGGCACAGGACACACTGCCATCTCTAGTTCAGTGGCTACCTGTTAGGACTTGTGTTGTTTCTCACCAAAAGTGAACCCTGAATAAACTAGCCACCGCCAGCAGCCACGTTACCACTTTGAAGTTCTGTGTTGCTTTGGTCTCCACAGTCCGCAGGATCTCCCGAAGTTCTCTCATACCCTTCACAATGTTCCTGGAGGGGGCAGCAGCAGAAACAGGGTCGTTACCAGCCTAGGTCCCACAAAGACACCCTCATCAAGCCAGCAGACCTGAGGAGCAGCCTGTCTGCTTAAGTTTTCTTTGAATACTTTCAGTCATTGGAACAAAAGGCCAAAGTTTTAACTGTAGAACCCTAGAGGCCCAGGACATCAACAAGCAAAGAGGAGGCAGGACTCATCTCTCCCAAAGCTCCCAGCAACTCAGGCTTCCGATTTATCACCAAGACTACGAGGCCGAGTACTGCAAACAAGATGCCATCTTGGCCCAAGTGCCTTGAGCTATGTCAGACCTCCTGACTGGAGTCAGCCTCAAGCCTCCATCTTTACCCACTGCACTTGGTCCATGCAGAGGAGTCCACCCCTACTTTTCAGTCCCTACCACCAGGGCCTGTGGCTGGTCTGCCTCACCTTGGGCCTGATGACCACACCAGCCAGGGCTACTCCCTCTGATTGGCCCTCTGTGCCTGGATATAATTTCCAGACTTGTTACCGTGTAACCCATAGTGAGAAACATACTTCCTGTCCCACCCAGGCTTCACATACACTTTCCACAAAACTGACACAATACCTGTGTCCACTCTGTGAGGTCAACTCTGACATTTCCCATCCTTCTGCTCCCCCTACTCTGCTTTCTTTCTTTCTTCTTATTTATTTATTTTTTTGGTGGTACTGAGGGTTGGACCCAGGGCCTCGTGCCTGCATGCTCTGCAAGTGCTGGACCACTGAGCTGCGCCCCCAGCCCATTTTTTACTTTTTTGAGACAGGGTCTCGCTAAGTTACGCAGACTGCCTCTGGTCTCAAACTTGCGATCCTCCTGCCTCCGCCTCCCGAGCCACTGGGATTACAGGTGTGCGCCACAGCACCAGGCACCCCTACTGTGCTTTCTAAAGTGCCAGCTATAGCCCACTGAGGCCATCTTGCAATTCACTAATGGGCTGTGTCCTAACATTTGCAAATTGCCCCCCCCCCGCCCCCCCCAGCAGAGTTGTATAGCTGACACAAAGAGGCCATCTGGACTCTCCTGGTTCAGCCCCTTCAGTGATCCCCAGGACTGAGAGAATACATTGGAGGCCCTTGGCACAGCCAGCTGGGGCTGTCAAGCCACCCCTCACCTCTCCCCTGCCTCAGCCCCACTACTTCAGCAAGACTTTTCTGAACAATTGCAGTCCCTGAGGTCAAGACTTGGCACCAACTTTTCCACTGCATTCAACAACCGTTCCCCTCCTATCCTGCAAAAACCAGTTCCAACATCATCAGTTCCTCCATGAACCCTCCCAGGCTCCTCCCCACACCACCCTGCCTGTCTGCTGATTCCTCTTGCCCATGGACAGGTCTGACCCTCAGGAGGCAAACTATGACCTCATGAGGACAGAGCTCATGTCTCACAAGTTCTGGAAGCTCAAGCCCCTGCTACAAAAAGTGTGCTCAAGAGACGTCTGAAGATGGCAATGCTGATCAACTCAAGGGACTCCCCAGATCACACCACATAAGACAAAGCAGAGGTTGCTAAGCCAACAAATATAGAAAAGATCACAAAGGGTGACCAGCCAAAGATGGCAACCAGGAAAGCCATAGACCCCTTTCCAACTCTCTTGGGTTGCTTGGGGGACTTGGGGGTCTGGAAGCCATAGAAGGACAAGTTTAAAGGTCAAGTTTTTTTGCTTTCAGAGAAGCTCTGGCTTCAGACAAGAAAGCTAAAACTTCACAAACTACCAACATTATAAAGGCAGACCTTGTCTTTAATGAGGAGAATCTGGGGTGGGGTCTGAGTCACAACCTTCCCTAGCCTGCCCAGTGCTCTGAAAAACCAGGAGTGGTAAGCGGGACAGAGAACCTCAGCCTCGTTAGAAGCAGGTTCAGGTGCTGCTGCTACTACCAGCCATGTGGCCTAGGGAAGCAGGTCCGCCTCTGTGGGCAAGGGTCTCCTGATCTGTAAAACAAGGACTTCCATTTAGCTCACTGTCTCTATACCATGTTTACGATTTTCACCGCTAGCCCCACACCACCAACAGTAGTATCCTTTATGTAATACTTTCATTTATATCTTCTTTCTTTTTATTTCAGTAGATATCGCACCTGAATTAAAAAGCATCTCAAATTATGGGTTTGTTGTGTGAGCTTTCTTTTTTTCTTTTTTGGCCAAGAGATACTAAACACAGAAGTACTTTTTAAAAGGTTAAGGTGTGTATCGCTGAAAACTGGAGGTACTAGGCCCACACTCTGAGAAATGATGGTTTAGACCAGAGGTTCTCCAGTTATGGCCCCTGAACTAGCAACAGTCCTCAAAACTTGTTGGAAATACAAATTTTGAGCCCCTCACTCCATATCTGCTGAATTAGAAACTTGGGGCAAAGGGGCAGGGCAGCAATCTGGGTTTTACTGTGTATCCAGGGGGTTCCAAAGAACATTCAAGTTTAAGAACCATGAGCTTAGATGGAGTGTCCTCCAATTCTCCTAGTCTAAGAAGCCAGGTTTCAGAAGGGACAATCTGACATGGAAACAGCAGCTTTGCAGCCAGATCCTAAATCCATACTCAGGAATATGAAATGGCCTCAATCCTACTCTCCTCATCTGTGGCATTTCTCATCGCCTCTCAGAGCTATCTGGAAGGTGACAGACACAAAGCCCAAGCACCTCCAGGCATGTGGTAGAGGCTTACTAAATATCACATTGCTCTCTCCTTCCAATTTGGATCTGAGAGGTCCTATTACTGCTGCTTTAACTTATACTACATTGCATGGAAGCTCAGGAGCTAATGACTTGGGGGAGGGGATAAAAGTACCAGAAGGTGTCCTCGAGCTTTTTGTCTATCCGTCTCCTACCAGGCCCAGCTCCACGGGGTGGGGGGTGGGGGGGGGCATAAGGATAGTGTTCCCTGGTAGGTAGACTAAGCCCAGAGACATGTCTGGGGCCTCCATAAGCCCAAGGCAGAAAAGGCTGTAGCAGATACCCTTTGGTCCCACTGGGGGCCTCATTAAAGAGCTTAGAGCTGGACAGCAGGCCACATGCCATGCCCAACCAGCTGAGGGGATGGCCTGGCACCAACAACCATCAGAAGAGAGAATAAAGACAAAAATGAATGAGCTCCCAGAAAAGAGAGGAAGCCACTAGCCCTGGGAACTCATTCCACAGGACAGCTCATGGGCTGAATGGCCACAGGCTGAGGTGGGCTGGCCCCTGGGACTGCCCAGGGCCCTGCAGCCCTGGGTAGGCCAGCAGCTCCCAGGACCTTCGGTGATTTTCCACTCTGCGGGCTACCTGCCAGCCTCCTCCCTGGCAGTCTGGCCCAGGCTGCTACCAAGAGGCCTGAGCCAAGAGTGACTGTGGCTTTTTTTCCCACTCCACCACAAGGTCTGTCCTCTCTCTGCCCTCACTGGACAGACTCAGCCTCTAGTCTTTACATCAGCATTCTGCCTGGACCAGCAGGTGGGCATCTCCTGGGGGTTTGGAGGAACGCTGACTCCTAGGTCCCCAGCTACCACTGGTTCATACACACTAAGGAGCCAATCCTTCATTTTAACAAGATCTTAGGGCCCCAAAGTCTCTTTGCACTGTTTTCAATTCTATAAGTGATTTGGGCATCTAAATAAGCTGCCAAAAATTCTTCAGCAAAGCAAATCATCACCTTCAGGCATGTTTTGGGTAAATCCCAATTTTTATTGAATGGCCTTAAAATAAAAACCCACACAGAGATTCCAGTGGCCAGGACTGCACAGGGAGGCTTAGGATCCCAGCCTATGCTGCCCTGCTCTGCCATGTTGGAAATGCCCCTCTGCCTCAGCACGCCCCTCTGAGAAATGAGACTAGACAGGGTTTTTCAAGTGCCCCAGATGGCCACCAGCCTGAACAGTGCTGGCCCAGGCTGAAAGCTGCGGGTGCCAGGTGGAGTTGGGGCTTTTCCGAGCTGTTTCTGGCTGCCCTGTGAGAGGCCAGCTTGAAAGATCTCTTTGTTCTCGTCTCTCCTGCTGATCTTTCTGGTCCAAGCTGCCCACTTTTAACAATATCCAAACAGGGCCTCAAACAAACCCTGGCCCAAAAACAAGCTGTGTAGAGAAAAGTCAGGAAGCCATTTATTCCAACTAAAGTAAAGGCTTATTGGCCAGGAGCAGACAGACAGACAGACAGACAGACAGACAGACAGACAGACACACACACACACACACACACACACACACACACACACACACAGAGTGCTCGCAAGCCGTGTGTGGTGATAGGTCACAGACAATGGATTGGCTTCAGGATGCCTCCAGGTGGGATCTGCAAGCGCATGGCAAGCCCCTCTAGTCCCCTCACTGGAAGCAGACCGTGGTGCACATCTTTTCAAAGCCTTTCCCTGTGCTTTCTTTGTGGTTTCTAAAAAGGTATGCAAAGCCAGCAGGCTCCATCATTTCAGCACAAGCACAATACATGGCGTACACAAAGCCCTCAAGAAATAATTAGAAAGGGCTACAGGTGTAGCTCAGTGGATGAGTACATGCCATGCATGCACAAGAGGCCCTGGGTTCTACTCCCAGCACCACCAAAAAAAAAAAAAAAGGTACCCTGGATTAATAAATCCCCTTTTTCCCATGGGAGAACTAAAGTCCAGAAGATTCCTATTTTTCAGGCCATTACTCACCCAAGGGCTGTGGCGGACTTTGCAGGTCCCAAAGGCTCAGATTTTACTCCCTTCTATCCCTGAGAAAGACAACACTTTGTCTTCCTATCTGTATCCTTACATTTTTCTCTCTTGACCATCTGAACTCCAGAATTCCTGGGACTCAATTTACTAAGTCTTTATAAAATGTCCACCACATATCAAGTGCCTGGTCATCGGCCTTGTTCACGACAGGCACTCAATAAATACGTGTGAAGTAAATGAAGAGACAGACTGAGCAAGTGAACACCTCACCCACGGCCTTGCACACAAGGAGTACAAAGTCCATCAAACTAGCTGTGCTCCTGACTTCCTGGGGTGGCGGGGGTGGGGGTGGGGTCGGGCTAGCAAAGTGTTTTGCACACAGTGGGTACCTGATTTTTTTTTTTTAGGGGGTGTTGGTTTGATGTGAAAGTTAGAGAACAAGAACCTGCATGAAGTTGATTGCTGAATGGAGCCTAAACAGACACTCGTGCATATGACCCTAACCAGAAGTCCCTAGTACAAGCTGGCACTGTGCATGAGAGGTTTCCGGTCAAAGACCCAGAAAAGTACAGCCAATAGCTGGAGGGTTGAATCAGGAGACAAGGTCAGGTGAAGTTCAATGGCTATTAAGCTGTTCCCTTCCGCCACAGGCCCAAATCATCTGCCTCAAAAACTAAAACCCTCCTCTTCAGCCCCAGCCCCAGGGTCAGGCTGAGAGAGGACATCCAGCACTGAGGATGTCCAGGCAATGGCTCCTTCCTTTCCAGTGAGGTGGGGGATGGGCAGGGGGAAGGCTGAGGAAGTAAGTGCAAACAAGAAGTAAGGAATACGCATGAAGTACAGCTGAATAGATCTAAGGTTAGAAAATACACCATGAGGTAGGAGGGGACCAGAGAGGAGGGGAGGGAAAGGGGAAATTGGGAGGGGGAGAATGAACAACAAATGGCGGTAAATACGTAGAGAACAAGTGCAAATACAGGCTGCAATTTTATGAAAATTCCCATGTAAATCTCACTATATGGTATGCAATTTTAAAAAGTCATATTATACTGCATAAATATGCACAACAATCTTTATATATTAATCAAATAATTTTTGTATAAGGTTTGAGAAGATGGAAGCATCAACAATCCTGATTTGATAATCATACAATGTATATATGAAATGAATTATCACTCTGTAAAAAAAATAAAAATAAAATAAGAACGTGCCTTAAGAGAAGGGCTAGCAGGGGCCTTGAAGCTCTCCATGTGCCCAAAGCACGACACAGGATACTAGGAAGCTCACAGCCTGGGCTTCACTGTTGGCTGACTCTGGTCCTTGAATCCTCTTAGAACAATCTTTTCTCCTACCTTCCTCTAGCCGTACAGAGACCTGTGGCTACTAAAAACAAAATGACAGCATCTGGAACACACCCTCACAGGGGTCATGCCAAACAACAGGCTGGGTTTTCTTTTTTCTTTTTGCAGTATTGGGGGGTTGAACCCAGGGCTTCACACATGTTTTAGCAAGCACTCTACCACTGAGCTGTACCCCAGCCCCTTTGTTACTTTTTGTCTTGAGACTGGGTCTCGCTAAGTAACGCTGCTGCTTCCTGCCTCAAACTTGCAAACCTCTTGTCCGCGCCTCCAAAGTTACTGGGATTACAGGCATGTGTGACAGTGTCTGGCCAGCCTTGGTTTTCTAAGGTGACCCCATGCTTTCAGACTCTGCACCTAGCTGCCAAAACACAGCATTCTCCCACCCCGAGAATGGGAGAGCACCTTCATAGCACTAAACAACCTGCCCAGCCCAGGGATCTCCCTAGGAAAACATACTCCCTTCTCCATTGTCTGGTTTGAGTACAATGAGCACTTGTTGCTTTAGTAATTAAAACAATTCTTTTTAAAGAGCAAGCATAAAACACACTGCCCACTTTGCCCAATGCACATGGCTCAAGCTCGCCCCAACCCTGAGCAGACAATGGCCTCTGCCAGGCCTAAGCAGGAGGAAGGTGAAAAAAACAACCCAAAGAGACATGGCCCTTGCCCAGGTGGGTGAAGGAGTGGAGTTGGCTCACATTCCTGTTCTTGGCAGATGGCCAGGCACTCAGTCCTAGTGAGATCAGAGAGGTTGACAGGGACACCAGCTTTCCTGGCATTATACTGCATCATCTCCCCCATCCCAGCCCCTGCTGCCTCTCCCTGGAGCTGCTACATGCAGGGGAATCAAGCTCCTTTCTAAGCCTTCCCAACAGCCAGGACTCTGGTCCACTGCCAGTGCTACCCTCTCCCGGTCAACATCACAAAGATGTCCCCAGTGGGTGGTGGTCACTGCAGAACTGCCTGGGTCACAGCTCCAACCAGAGTCCATGACTTCCCTCTAGTGGCAGCAAGGGGAAGTGAAGCTCCAGGCTTCCCAGCCTCAACTCTTTGCATAAGGGCGGTCCATTCCTGACCCTCCTGTCACGCCAGTGCTTTCGGATGTATCTCAATTAGGAGAGCTGCCATGAGCCACAGAGCAAGGGGCATGACTCATCTGGCGGAATTAGCTGCTGGATCAATAGGGCAAGGCTCCTGGAAAAAGTTACTGTCCCTCAGATACATTGGATGAGTAACTGGGCAGCAACCTTGGATTTAGCCAGGACGAGGGAGGCCTGGGCTTCCCAAAGTGCAGAATAAGATGAATGCTCTGCAGGGGTCAGGCAAATGCCACCCGCTCTGTACAGTAGGTAAGGCCACACTCTTCAAATTACAGCAACTCCTCAATGGGAGAGACATGGCTGGACACTCAGGCAACCACTGCTTGTGGCCAGGTGGCCCCATTCTATGCTCAGCAGGGGCTCCTCCAGCACCCCCGAAGGCTAGGCCCACCCCAGGCCCACGCAAACATGAGCTGAGACCACCATCTCCCTTTCCTTTTGCCATAAGGAACCTGCTCTAACAGTGAACAGTAATGCAGCCTGGCCTCTCAGGGTGAAATGTCTTCTCAGACCCTTCAGCGTCCCCCTGATCCCAGGCAGCACCCCACCTCCATGCTCTCTTTTCCCTGCACTGAGCACTGCCTGAACTTCTTCCTGAAGGTCGGGTCCCCCAGGATGTATCCTGTGATAGCACCAACCCCCTGGTAAGGGCAGGATGGGTGCTTCGTGCGGGCAGCACTGGGGGCACAGGGCTCTCTGAATGAACTTCTGGCCTGGTCTCCGGATTTCCTCACTTTAGTCCTGCTGCCCTAACTGGGCTGCAAGCTCTCTGCACATTGGGACAGTTTGTGCCCATCTTCCCAGAGAGCCTAAGAGCATATGGGTGCATATGCAATTTAGCCAGCACAAAGTAGTTTCACAGCTCTTTAAAGGGCTTCCCAGAGCTGCCCTGGAAGGGTTAAGAATCTGGGTTTCAGTCTACTCCTGAACTTCTGCTTCTAGCACCTGAAGATAAAACTGTGGTTCTTAGCTGGGGACTGCTTCATGGCCCCCAGAACATTTGCCAGGGTCTGGAGACCATTTGGGTTGTCACAACTGGATGGGGGGCAGGACTGGCACCTAGTGGGTGAAGGCCAGAGATGCTGATAAAACCCACCATAGTGGGGATGGCCCCACAAGCAAAAGTTATGTGGCTCAAACTGCCAATAGCACTGAAGCTGGGAAACCCTGGGCTAAGGAGATTTTATATCAACTTTTAAATTCCTAATAACAATAGTTGTGTAAGAGCAATATTGGAACTGGTGATTCCCCTGAGAAGATATATATAACTTTGACCCAGGGACAACAACATGTAATTACAAAAGCTCACTGACCTGGAGCCAAGGTGGGCAGGTGATATGCTGAGCTAGGGCTGTGGAATGAGGAAGGGTTGGGGTCGAGGGGTTGGACTGACCCAAATTAAGCACTCAGCTTGCTAGCTGTGCCAACTACCAGCTGGTGACATTGAGCAAGGTACTGTCCCGTATTTTCCTCAATAAAATAGGGACTATCTCAGTTCCTCTTTCACAGAATTACACAGAAAGGTATAGGCTTTCTGCCTGGCATGCAGTGAGTATTCAGCAACATTAGCTACTGTGATGAGGAAAGGTTCAAAAAAATTATTTACAGTCAAGCCAGGCATGCAGCACTGCAATGCCTGCTTTCAATGTCTCTGTCACATTCTGTAGCCACCTCTGGGCTGGGACTGGATGGGGCCACGGGAAACACAGGGGCTGAGTAAGTGCCACGTGTCCTTGGGACTGCTACTCACACTTTGAGACTTTCAATGTTTGGGCTGTTTACTTGAAAAGAAATGATGATTAATTTCCATTCCTCTTTATGTGCTGTGGTTGAAGTGGGTGGGGTGGAGCCAGTATCTTGGCTTTAAAGACTGAAATTTGTGCTTCAGGAGGGAAAAGGACAAAGGGAGGGGCAGAGTAACACAAATAGGGAAGCAACTGAAGTTACTTGGCTTTCTTAGGGGTGACAGTTAATGCCTCTGCCCACTGCCAGTACCTCAAGCACCTACGTGTGCAAACGCACACGGGTGTGCACACACACACACCACACAGGGGAGTGTTCAGAATGCAGATAAGAGGAAACAGGTGGTCTTGGGGGTGGGGCAGATGCAGGCAGAGTAGCCATCCTCTGACCATGGTGACTCAAGGTCGCAGAGGGGCAGAAGGAGCCTTGAGGATTCATTCATAGGCCTCAACCACCACCATGGCCCTGTCCTTCCCCATCCACTGCTCAGGCTGCCCTTCCACACCCAAAACCTCAGAAAGGGGTCTGAGGGGTTGGCCTCAGAAAGGCCAGACTGGCTGGAAGCTGGAATCCCAGTGAGTGGGTTCAGGGCAGTAACTCAACCTCTTCAAGATCCCCTCCCTCATGAGTAACATGGGGCCACAGGATCTTCACAGAGCTCTGCACACTGGGACGTGGTCCAGCCTGGTGCTGAGCAGATGCCTAATAACTCACAGGTCTCTACTTCCTCCCCGGCTGCCCCTGACGTTCACCTTAACCTCACTACACCTGCAGAAAAGGCAGTGTGGGGAGAGGTGGAGGGGACCTTGGTGAAGGCAGAGTTAACAGCGGTACCTCCCCAGGCTAAGTTCCATTCCTTCCCTCTCACTGGCCTCTCACAGCCCACTGGGATGCCAGACATACTAGGGACAAACAGAAGTGCCATCTCAGAAGGGAGCAGGTGGAGCTAGAGGAATGGAGGAGGAACTTGCTCAGGATCACAGAGCAGCCTCCAGCCCCAGGCCCTACCTGACTTCCTCTAGCTGGGGGTGGGAGGACATGAGACGATGCACCTGCCCCACTTTTCACATCAGAAGCTGCACCACGCCATCCGCCAAGCAGGAATATACTCAGGGGATTGGCGTGAAGCTGTGCACACCTCAAGTGGATGTCTTAAAAGAGGACATCCACTGTAGGAAATGCGGCCTAGTGGTTAAGAGTGCCAGCTCTAGCCAGGCACAGTGGTGCACACCTGTAATCCCAGCAGCTCCGGAGGAGGAGGCAGGAGGATTGCAAGTTTGAGACCAGAGGCAGTCTGTGTAACTTAGCGAAACCCTGTCTCAAAAAGTAAAAAAATGGCTGGAGGTACAGCTCAGTGGTCCAGCACTTACAAAGCATGCAAGTGCGAGGCCCTGGGTTCAACCCCCAGTACTGCAAAAATAATAATAATAATAATAATAATAATAATAAAAAGAGTGCCAGCTCCAAACATCAGATGGGCTCTGCATACAGAATCAGGTCTCTGTCCAGGACAAGTCACTTCTGTTCTCAGTTTCCTGTTTACAAAGCAGTGCTGCAAACTATGGTACCTACCTCAGAGGATTGTTGGAAGGACTCAAATATACAAGCTAAGCACTTAACAAGTGTCTGGTACAAATTCAATGCATAAGTAGCATGAGTTATTACAAGGAATATTCACTACATGATCACTGAAATTAGAACTGTTCCTGTGCCACAAACTCTACTCCACAGTGTTCCCATATGTAAGAACACCTCCTATGCTTTTTGGGTCCACGGGGTCCTTGGGAGGAAGAACTCCTAACCTCTCCAGTACAAAGGTCAGCAAACATTTCTGTAAAGTGCAAATAAAGATGGTAAATATTATATGTTTTGCCATAAGGTCTCCAGGGTAACCACTCAAGTCTGCAGTAAGACAATTTGTGAATGAATGGGTGTGGCTGTTCTAATGAAAGTTTATTTATAGAAATAGCTGCAGCCAACCTGTTGCGCAGGTTTGCACTGGGTTTCATGAAGGGCTCACAAATCAAGCACCTTAGCACACACCTGTAATCCCAGCAATTCAGGAGCCTGATGCAGGGGGATCACAAATTCAAAGTCAGAGGCACCCTGCACAACTTAGTGAAACCCTGTTTCAAAATAAAAAAATAAAAAAAGGGGCTGGGTTTGCAGCTCTGTAGTAGAGTACTTGCCTAGCATGTGTGAGGCTCTGGGTTCAACCCCCAAGTACTGCATAAAGGGCTGAGAGCCTTGGTGGAGTGACTCTGCCCCTCCGCTACGCCTCTGAGTTGGAGGAGCTGAGGGTGGCATTTCCTCTTGCCCCCCAGACTCACCCCTAGGGGCTTACAACTGGCAGAAGGAGAGGTCCCAGGGGCACAGCAAAGACAGGGCACTGGCAGTCCCCAAGCTACTGCAGTGTGGGCAGTAAAAACAGGAACCAGCCTGCTGTCTCTGAAACCAAAAGAGGACAAAAAAAGCACATGTGGGGGTGGACAGGAGCAGTCAGGCTCCTCAGTGCCTATGTGCCCACTAGGATCCTTCCAGGGCCATATGTGGTCTGAGGAGCCCAGAGCCATAGGTGGCCCTGTGCTTGGCAGTGAGCCACCTTGGTTTCTTGGGCCACCAGAGCCATATGTCCATCCCAAACAGGGATATCAATGATGCCTGGCCTAGTACTTAGGAAATTAAAAAGAAAGAAAAAGAAAACATAAGGTGTAAAGTTCATGCCTGGGCCAGCAGCCTTTGACTGAATAAAATAATAAAAATAAGTGATAATAATTCTGGCTTTGAGGTTGTGAGCAGGTGTAAGACTAGGCACTCAGGTAGGTGTTCATTTATGGCCTGATTCCTATAACGCTGCACAATAGGTATGGTCCTTTCTCCATTTCACAGTGGAGGAAAATAGATTCAGAGAGCTCAAGGAACTTGCCCTCGGCCACATGGGCTCTGGCAACACAGTGGGGATTCGCTCCCAGGGGTGGCTCTGGAACTGGCATTCCTACCCTTCTGCTCAGTCAGGCATGAAAGCAGGAGGCAGCCCGCTTCCGGGCTGGAACCCTTCCACACTGTTCTTACCATTTAGAAGATAGGGCTCGAGCAGTGCACCCCTCTCAGCATCCCCCAAAACATTGAGGGCAGCATGGAGGAGGGAGAAGAGAACCAGTGCCAGGCCTCTCTAAGGCCCAGGCTACCTACCTGCCTACAGCCATCCCAGCTACCTCTGCCTCCTGGGAGTGGCCTCACCAAGGCCTGCTTCAGATCCTGGGAAGTGACTCCACTTCCTTCTCTTCCAGGCAGTTGAGGAAAAATTGCCAAGACTTCGGATACCCTGAGAAGAATGGTGCTTTGATGGGAGGGGGCTGCGGGGTAGGACAGGCATGGCTGCTGGCTGGAAATGCTGACCCCTGTGTTTCAGTCAGACTACTCGCTGGACAGCCAGAGTACTGGGGCACCTGCCTACCTAGAGATACCCACAAACAAGTGCTCCAGATCAATTGTTGTTGTTAGGTGCTGTCAAGTCAGTGTCCGATTCATACTTACAACAGGCGAAACAGTACTGTTAGTGCTTCTCTGCTATTCATAGGGTTTTCAATGGCTTATTGTTTTTGGGAGTGTGTTGCCAGGTCCTTCTCCCAAGCCTACAGCACCTAGTGTTCCCAGGCAATCTCCCATCCAAGCACTAACTAGACCTGACCCTGCTTAGCTTCTGAGATCTGACTAGATTGGATGCCACAGTGGTACGGCTACAGGCTAAATATAGTATGGGCAGACCCATAAATGCCAGAGCATTCCAAGCCCTGAACATAAGCCAGAGGCAGTACTAGGAGCACCTTGAGCACTAAAGTTTATTCTGTATATTGTTGTTGTTAGGTGCCATCAAGTTGCATCTGACTCATAGCGACCCTATGTACAACAGAACAAAACACTCTCCAACACTGTGGCATGTCTGACACTTGTCAGTGCTTCTCCGCTATTCATAGGGTTTTCAATGGCGGATTGTTTTGGGAGTGGATTGCCAGGTCCTTCTCCTAAGCCTACAGCACTTGGTATGCCCAGACAGTCTCCCATCCAAGGACCAACCAGGTCAACCCCGCTTAGCTTCTGAGAGCAGGTGAGATCTGATGCCAAGGTGCTATGGCTGCCTAGAAAACTGCACAGCCTTGGCTTCCACCTGGAGATCTACCACCTTCCTTCATGCTCATTCAGGTTCCCGTGACAAGGAGTCAGAGGCCTTCAACCTGTTGTTTCCTAACCTTATTTGGCCATGGATCCTCTCCTGCCAATCCCAGACAACCAAGAACCCTCTGCTTTGCCCTTCCTCCTCCCTCCTCCCTGACTCCTGAGCATCTCCGTCCAGTCCCGTGGGCCACAGGCCATTGTATGCCTCGGTTTACCCACCCCTGAACTGGCCTCAGGTGTGGACTCTGCCACCTTCCCCTCCACCCCCACAGCAGGCAACTTCGTGGCGAAGAGAAATGAACTTGAAAGAGGCTCACGGTCTGGCAGGCAAAGTCAGGCCACAAGCAACACGTACTTTAGGATAGAATTTTGTGGTTGTTTTAAAGAAAAGAAAAAATATATCTGTGTATTCATACATAGAAAACATGATTGACAGACATCAAAATGTTAATAGTGGTTACACAGAGCAGGGGGACACCATATTTTCTCTGATCTGAAGGTTGAGTTGATCACCAATGGCTAATGGTTTCATCAATCACAGCTACATAACGAAGCCTCCATGAAAACCCAGGTGCTCTGGAAAGCTTCTAGGCTGCAGGACACGTAGAGGGTGGCATGCCTCAAGAGGCCATGGAGGCCTCCTCTGTCCATGCCTTGCCCCATGCATCACTTCCATCCAGTTGTCCCTGAGCCGTATCATTTTATAAGAAGCCAGGAAACTAGGAAATGAACTGTTTTCCTGGGTCTGTGAGCTGCTCCAGCAAATCACTGAGCCCAAGAAGGGGTCATGGGAATCTCTTATTTGTAGTCAAGTTAGAAGAAGTTGTAAGAAACCTGGGGACGTCCTACTTGTGACTGTAGGACCTGTGCTAACACTGGTTAGTGTCAGGTCTGAACCGAGTCATAGGACCCCTAGTTCATGCTGAAGAACTGCTTCTGGGTAGGGAAAAACCCCACCTGTGGTCACAGAAGTGGTCTATGTTGAGACTGCAGAGTAGGAGAAAACAGTAAGCTTGTTTTTTTCTTACTAAACAGATGCTATATACAAGAATCATCTATTTAAAAATAAGTTAAGTAAAAGAATCAATAAAGTGAAGTTTAAGAGACTCAATCCAAAAATGACCCATGGGCTTCAGAGACCTCCAAACAGCCACTGAAAAGGAATCTGTGTGATCCTGAACCTAGGCCAAGCCACCTTGAGGGGGACAGAACATCCACCCAGCCCAGCCACTGCCCAGCTGGGAGGCTGAGTGAGGAGACACGAGGCATGTGAGAAGCCTCCCCGCCCACAGGGACAGGCTGCACTCAGCACAGGAGTTCCCTCCACTTGCCGGTGACATCCTCAGGCCACAGCCCTCAGTGTCTGCAGAGGAATGTAACAATGCAGAGAAAGGAGCTGAGGGGGCCCCAAAATCGCTGCTGCATAGATAGCCTGGAGTCCCCAGCCCTGCCTAGATGGAGGCATCAATGGCTGGCAGGGCTGCCTCAGAGCCACGTGCACTGCATGGCACTCTCCTGATTCTGTAGCTTCTCCCTCCCTCGCCACCACCACCTTACACACACCCCATGAACCCCTTCCAGCCTGGTGCTCAACACCAGCCACCAACTCCACCGCTCACAGAAGCAATGACCAAGGCAGGCATTCCAGGGGTCCTCAGGACGACACACAGAAAGCAACCTTCCTGCTCCCTGATCTGCAGTGGCTCCCCAAAACAATGCCCATGATGGTTAGCCTTGACTGTCAACTTGCCTGGATTAAGAGACACCTAAACCACACCCCGAAACAGTCAGCCATGGAAAACCCTATGAGGGTCGCTATGAGTCGGATACCGACTCGATGGCACCTAACAACAACAACAAACCACACCCCTGGCTGTAGCTGTCAGGGCATTTCCAGAGAGGACTGCCATGTGGTTGGCAGGGGACCAACAGGTTGGATAAAGGAGGAGGAAGCAGTAAGAGTGTAAAGGCGGATGGGCTGAAATTCTTCCACAGCCCACAGAAGAGCCTGTGCCCCTAAATGCCACTGCCGGTGGGCTTCCACATGGATTCAACACCAGACTTTCCAGGGCACTTCTATACCCTGACACCAGGCAGAGATTCTGGAGGTTTCCAGATTGAGTGGCTATTGGTTTCTCTGCAGACACAGCTGTGGAACTACCCTGCCCCTGTCATGTAAGCTAATCTGATAAACCTCTTTACATACATGTATATATATCCCCTGTTGGTTCTGTTTCTCTGGAAAGCCCTGACTGATACAATGCCAGCCTTTATTTCCACCATCCTTCCTTTCACACTTCATCATCCCCTTGAAAGCTGGAACCAGCGAGAATCAGCCTTCCCTTTTGATTTTTGGAGAACTTGAGGCTCAGAGAAGCAAAATGGCTTTGCCTATACTTGGACGCCAGTGACCACCGTGGGTACTGGCCAGCTCCCTGCCCTCTTTGCTCTCAGTATCTCCTCCAGATCCCCAGCTCCCACCTGCCCCTCTGAAGACAGCTGCCCCTCGTTCCTCCCAAGCACCTCTGCCCATGCGTGCTCAGGCTTTGCCGATTCAGCAGTGCCTAAGTTTGGACCCCTACGAACTCCCTGCTCCAGGCAATCCTCCGGAAGAGTGCAGGCACACACACCAGACCTGAGCGAGGCACCAGGCCCAGAGAGAAGTGTCCAGGTCCCACTCAGCCACCAGCCAGCCACCTACCCCTTCTTCAGGTTCTTCACGTAAGCGCTCTGGAGGGCGGCTTCCAGGAAGTAAGTGAGCTCATAGTCAACAGGGGGAGAGCCCTTCAGGTGCCTTGACGTGCTGTTGTTTGTGGTCTGGGAAGGGAAGAAAAAAGGCGACCCAGTCATCTCAGAATGTGGAGGCAGAGGGGCCTGGAGCGAGGGTCAGCCGGGCTGCGGGTGGCCCTACTGCCACCCGAGTCCCTATCACCTCAGGGGTACCCTGTACAAGGCTCAGACAAAACTCAACCTTGCTCACTTTAATTTAAAATATATCAAAGCTGTCTTTCCCCATCTAAATGCTGGGGCCCCCAAGCCCCATGGCTAACATGATTTATTCAGCAGCCACAGAGTTCTAAGTTCATTGGCTCATTCCATCTTTAGAACAATGCTATAGGGTAGGAGCTGTCAGCATTCCCATTTCACAGATGAGAACACGGAGGCCCAGAGCAGCACTCCTGCCCTGAGTCACCCAGGCAGTGGGTGGAAGAGCCTGGCAGTCAGGCTCCAGAGCCTCCACGCTTCCCTTCACTGTTGTGGACTACTTCTTTATTCCAGGCTGTGTGGAGCACCCCTCTGCCACCATATAGTACCCATTGCCTGCGCCGGTGATCAGTGGGGGGAGTGTGTCTCAGGGTTGTTGTTGTTGTTGTTAGGTGCTGTTGAGTTGGTATCCAACTCATAGCGATCCTCATAGGGTTTTCAATGGCTGACCATTTTGGGATTGCCTTGGGAGTGGATTGCCAGGTCCTTGTCCCATTTTTGCAGTGCTGGGAATTGAACTCAGGACCTCAGAGACTGCAGCGCAGCTCTCTACCAACTGAGCTAAATCCCAGCCCTGTCTCAGGGTTACCATTCTAAATATACGGTAGAGACCATGTCTCCCACTGGTGTCTGCTTCTACCTGTACCCCACGTAAAGAAGGAGGTGAGAAAAGGATAGTCCTATGGAATACACACCATATGCCTTCTTGAAGCCTCCCAACAGGAGCCCAAGGGTGGGATTATCTGTCTTTGATAGATAAGGAAACTGAGGCTGAGAAATGTCATAAAGCTGCTTGGGCCTGGACTCAAGCTTAAGTCTGTCCAGCCACAAACACCAGGCTTCTCCTACTTCTTATTGGTTAATTCATTCCACAAATGCCAGCGTCAAGTACTGCATGCACTGTCCCTACCAGACAAGCATGGAATGTGGGAGCATCACACGGGCTGAGACTCCAGCTCCAGGAAGAAGCAAGGAATAATTATGTTATTAACTGAGTGTCTGACAGGGTTACCCAGCCCCACCAAGACAGGCCTGCCTTCAAAATGCCACCTTTCTTATCTGATCTAGAATGAAAACAAGCCAGTGGGCAGTCAGTTCATCTTTCAGAAATCAAAGCAAATTTAAGAAAGGTTCTTAGGACCTCACAAGTCAGGACTGGAGCGACACACGGCATTTTGGCCTGTCCTCACCCCATCTGGAGATGCCAGCTCTTGAGGCTATCTGTTTGCCCACTGTCACTAGGTAGTGAGTCCTGCCCTGGACATCACTAAAGCTCATCATCTTGATTCCTCTTAAAAGTCCACAGTTGAAGTTGCCAGTTAAGTGGGAGACAATCTTTTTAATGGACATTTCAATTCAAATGTCAAAATCCTCTAAAACATGTTCATCTAGCAGTGCTCTGAGTGACCTTGGTGGAGTTCCACTCAAATCTCCAAATGTTCTCTGTCAGGGCACCAGCATTTACGTCCTGTATTTGCAATCACTTCTCCTTCCTGATGTCCAATCAAGCAGAGGGACTCCAGAGCAGTGGCTCTCTACAGATGTGTGATGTGGCTCTCAGAGGACACTTGGCAGTCTCTAGAAACATTTTTGGTTGTCATAATTGGGGGGGGGAGGTGCTGCTGACATCCAGTGGTTGAAGTCAGGGTTGCTGCTAACATCCTCTAATGCACAGGGCAGGCCCTGCAGCAAAGAATAAGCTGGATTCAAATGTCAAGAGTGCTGAGGTTGAGAGTCCCTGTGCTACAGGACCTGAGTGGCCTGAGGTGGATGCTTCCAAAAAGGCCCTTCTCTTACCAGAACAGGTACCAGGCTGACTCTCTGCCATTTCCATAGCAGGGAAGGCTCGGGTGTCTCCTAGACTCTTAACAGTTCTCAGCTCCCAACCACCTCCTCCTTTAGGGTGCCAGTATGAATCTACTCTGCTAGAAAACCTACCTTTAACTTTGCCTAAACATCTGCGAGCAGAATGCCTACGCACCACCCCAATATACCTCCCACAAGTGTCACAGCCATATGCCTCAGCGTTCCTGCCAGTGCCTCTTGTTGACTACATGAACTAGGGAAACTGCTGAACTCCTCTTCAAGCTCGACTTTCCTCATCTGTAAAATGGGAACAACAGCAGCACCTACTTGATCCAGTCAGGGCAGGGATTAATTTACAGAATGCACTTGATGTCATCAGAGTAGTCCCTGACACAAAGGCTGGTACCCAATACATGTTAGCAGGGTCTCTGCTGAATAGAGCTGTCTATCTCCCCCCAGGAAGGCCGAGCCCCTCAACAGGGAAGGGCTGGGCTACTCTGCACAAGCACTGGGATTGATATCCCGCACACAGTTAAAACAGGCCGACCATGGGGAAGTGGGGAGTTGAAGGGCCTAATAACTACCAAACCCTGTTGGCTGGCTCTTTGCCTGCTCCTGAAAGGCTGGCAGAATGGGCCCCAAGATCCCACCTCCCCTGGGGGCCCGCACAGCACTTTTGGGGCCCCTGAGAGCAAGAAAGGTTGCCTAATGGTAAGAATCAGTCTGACTCCTCTTCCACAGGGAGAGTGGAGATAAAATGGTTTGCTCTCTCTAAACTTCATCTACTGACCAGGGACACCTATGCCACCACGTTCATAGGCTTGGTGTGAGGAGCGAGCAAGCTGATGGATACAAACAAGGCTGTCACATTTGGTCCTACAAGTTTAGTTCACCCTGGAGTTCCTGGTCTCTCACTCGTGACATGGCCCCTTTTATTTATTAAAGCAGTCTTCTGGCGGTAAAAACTCTCATTCTAACAGAATCAGCGTCCGGTAATGAGCTTGTCAGTGGATGAAAGAGCACTGTCTTGGGGAAGGGGTGTGCTTCTAATTCTCACAGGGGACCTGTGGGCTTAGCGGAGGCTGCAGATGCACACGCTCCATAGAGAGCAGTCGCTGCGTGGTGCTACTGTCTCTGGCTCACCTTCTCCAGTTCCTGCAGGAACACCTGAGCCACCCAGGAGGCCCTCTCGAAGCAGGCGACCACTTCTTCCTCCCGCTCAGTCAGGCGGCAGCACGAGGCGATGGAGTTGGGCAGGCGTTCCAGGGAGAGCCCTGTGGGAGGAGGGGGCGCCTCAGACCTGCCCTGCTGGGGCCCTGGGCCCCAGGCCTTTCCCAAGGGCACACAGGCTCTGGAGCAGCCAGAGGGAGGTGGAGGTCCGTTGGGGGCAGGGAGATAGAGAAGCTAAAGCAGTGGTGGTATTAGCAGTGGCCAGGAGCAAGCACTGGGCTGAGAGAAGGTCCCCAGGGCCCACATGGGGAATCAGACTACATCACTCCTCAGTCCAACTCCTGCCCACTCTTTAGGTCAGCTCCCTGAGGAAGCCATTCCTGCCCCTTCTTCTAATGATTAGAAGGAAACATCCAGTCTCTAGGTGTCTTCTACCCCACAGTCATTTGTGGCCAACTCCTCCCTTCCTGACAGCTGAACATGCTGTGCAGGCCAAGGAGAGCCCTTCTGGACTGACACAAGCCCAAGACCCATACCCACAGCAGGGGCTCTAGTTCTACACTGTCCAGCAGGTGTCCTTCCCATTAGGCCAAACTGTCTCTACCTCACACAAGTCATCTTGTTCCCAGCCTATCTGCTTCAAGTGGATACCTGCTGCTTTTGCTGCCCTGACATCTACATCCCATCTTTTAGTAATGGTACCTTACTTTCCCTCTGTCCACTCCTTCTGCAGTCTCAGCCAAACAAGAGAGGACTGGCTAAGGGTGAGCATATAACCTAATCTGGGCCAATAAGAACCAATCTTGGAATTGCTCCTCTTTCCACTGAGGTAATGAAGCTGGTGCCAGAGGTCACCCTGGAAATGCTAATCTGCCTTAAAATTATGTCTACACAATGTAAATATAGATAATACTAGAGAAGTGTACTTTTTAAAATGGTTAAAATGACAAATTGGGGAGTTTTGTCACAACAAAATGTTTTCTTTTTTAAATTAATAAATGCATAGCTCCAAGGCCAAAGCACAACAAAACAAAAATCAACAAGCAAATCAGTCAGTCAGAAACAATGAAGGGAAGCCAGGTGTGCTGGCACACACCTGTAACCCCAGCAACTTGGGAGATGGAGGCAGGAGGACTCCAAGTTTAAAGCTAGAGGTAGCTTGTATAAATTAGTGAGACCGTGTCTCAAGATAAAAAGTAAACAATGGGTTGAGGATGCAGTTCAGTGGTACAGTCCTTGCAAAGCATTTATAAGGCCCTTGGTTCAACCCCTAGTACTGCAACAAAAAAAAAAAAAAAGAAAGAAAGAAAGAGGGCAGGGGAGACAGACAATGAAAGGAAAGCACTATTAGACTTATTAAAAAGAAAAAAAAAAAGTCCACAGAGTGAAGATGAGTCATGATGATAGGAAAAGGCAGATTCCTACAGACACTGAGCACCAAGACGCATCCTTGCCTGAAGCTTTATCCCCTGAAACTTTCCAGTTATGAGCCAATAACACCCCATACACATACTTTTTTTTCTTCTCTTAAAATCAGTTTAAATTGTTTCTGTTGCTTGCAGCTAACAGACCTGACTGAAGAATGCTGCCTTCAGGACCATCACCTCCCAATGGGAAAACCCCATGTCTTTCTCATCTTCGTGCTCCACACACTACCTTAAATCCTACAGATGCTGAAGATAAGTTACCAAGGAATAGCTAAGAATGCAGTCCTCAACTATGTCCTACCCGATAAGCCCCAATATCCAGACACTAACATTTGAGTCCCCTCCCACTTCTCCTCATTTCAGGCTGTACCTCAAATAGATGACCACACTAGCCTCCTAACTGGCCTCCCTGCCTCCTGTCTCATTCCACCCTCACCATCCTACATGGGGCTTCCGAAGGGGTCATGATAAACTCTCCAGAGGTCCTGACTGCTAAAGAGGATGATCCAAACTCCTGATGCACCACACCAGACCCATCCCTGTCACCCCTCCGCCCTCATCTCTTGGCCTGCCTGCCCCAGCCACACCCAACTTCCTGCTCCCAACTGCTGGATTGGGGGATGCCTTCTAGATTTGCTCAAGTTGCTCCTGCCTGTAGTGTGCCCACCACACACACCAAATCCACCCAAAATGACTGCTCATCTCCACCCATGGAATGCCATCTCTCCAACGAAGCCCTTACTGACCGACCAAGGGACAGCCAGCTGTTCCCTTTTCTGAGCCCTCAGTTGTGCTGTACACATTCCTGTCTATTTCTACGTTATTTATTCACATGTTTCCCTGACCAGACTGTAGATGCCTTCAAGGCATCAGCTTGATGGTGCTCACCGTTCTCCTACCTGGCACCCAGTAGGTACCAAACAGACACGAGCTGGCCAAGTAAGAAAAGAGCAGGCCAGATCATGACTGACAAAGCACAAAGTACTCTGCAAATATATGGCAAGGAATTACGATTGCTTTTCTTGGCTAGATTTCAACACATACAGACTCAGGGACCTTGCCCTCTGCCAGGCTGGCGTATGACTAGGTGCAAAGGTCAAGGCACCTTGGCCTGGGGGAAGGCAGACACAGAATATGAAGACCCAATCATCTGGGTCAACAAGGGTCAAGATGTCTCCTGCCAAATGACTCACGACCAGGCCTCCATGCTCACTTCCGGGGCTGGCCCAGGCCCTCCTCCCTGGGTATGTGGCTGTGCACCCTGCAGGAAGGTGAGACAAACCGCCCAAAGGCCTGGCCCATGAGAACAACTACAGGTGGCAGGACACAGACAGTTTCAAACGTTATAGGGTGGAGCTCTTTTGCACAGAAGCCCTGTGATCCCCAGAAAGATGCTGCAGCTGGGCCCCTCCTGCCCCACGTCTGGGTCAGCTTGCTGGCCTCCTGTGGTTGGCCCCAGCAAAGTGGTAAACGCAGGAAGGCTGGTCTGTGGAGTCTCCACCTCCCCTGTGCTTCACCTGTTCCTTCCATTCCCAGCAAGGGGCTCCTCAGCCAGCTTCTCACAGAATCCTAAGCCCATCCGTAGAGAAAGCTCAATGCTCAGAGCAAAATGACCACGTCTCTGAAGTCTTCCCAAGTAGTTAAGCTTCCCTGTGTCTGACCCAACAAAACCCATTAGCTGTAGTCTTGGTTGAATATTTTTTTTTTTTTTTTTTGGTGGTGCTTGGCATGGAATCCAGTACCTGGCACATATAAGATAAGTGCTCTACCACATGGCCCCATCTCCAGCCCTTGCATTTCCCACGAGTGTGCCTTTTTCCTATGTCATCATCTCCCGCTCTGTCCATTTCTGATTGATCTTTCCAGCCCTGAGACAGCCCAAGGCTAGGTGTTTAGAAAGTACATGGACAAATGGTGTCAATATAAATGGTCTAGAAAATGCATGTAATTGTTCTAACAAGATAAAAACAAAGACCACTACAGGAAAAGTTTCTATCTTAAACAGAACTGGAACACAAGGACATATAGAAAAATACTACTAAGTAAAAGACAGAGAAGACTTAGATGGGAAACTTAGATGGGAAGGGTGGGGGGGGGGAAGCATAGGGGAGGTTAAGGGGTAACCTATATGAATAATGTTTATCAAAATGCATATATGGAAATGTCACAATGAAAAGCATGTCAAAATGAATCACATTAAGATGTACATTAAAAATTTCTAATAAAAAAAAAAGTACATGGACAGATGGGCACACAAATGAGCAAATTCAGGCATGCTGAGTATAGAGCCCAGTGGGGTTCCACCTTCTCCATTAAAAAGCAGTTCTTGGAGAATTCTGTTTTGAAGATTACAAAATATACCATAATTTGTATATAAACAAGAATTTTCTCTAAAAAAAAGGAGTATATGTCTTATATACACCTGACAATGGATGAATTTCTCAGAATTATATTGTGCAAAAGAAATAAAGATATCAAAAAGTTTTATGACATTGGCCAGGTGCGGTGGCGCACACCTATAATCCCAGCAGCTGGGTAGGCGGAGGCAGGGGGATCACAAGTTCGAGACCAGAGGTACTCTGCGTAATTTAGTGAGACCCTGTCTCAAAAAAGTAAAAAAATGGGCTGGGTGTGCAGCTCAGTGGTCCAGCACTTGCAAAGCAAGCAAGCGCGAGGTCCTGGATTCAACCCGCAGTACCATACACACACACACACACAAAAGTTATATGACATTGAAAACAAGGCCATTGACCTGTAATCAGTGGTCACCTGGGGTGGTGGTGGGGTCAGCTGGAGGGTCCTAGGGAACTTGCTGGTGTGATGGAAATATCCTATTTCTTGATTAAGATGCAGGTTAAGTGCTTATTTGTATTAGTCCGACTCATCAGATTACACACTTAAGATGTGTACACATCTCACTGTATGAAAATTTATCTGGAAATAATGGAGATAATGACTTTTTAAAAGGAAGCAGTTAGGATCTAGAGAAACAAAGATCAAAGTCAAGCAGATACATTCATGGATGTGGTTCTCTGAAAAATAATACCCAATGTACATGAGACAGAAACGGTGCCCAGAGCTGGGAAGGGTTTTTCTTGCTGGGTCACAGATCAGTTACCTAGTTCTGCCCATAAAAAGATACACACACACACACACACATACATATCTATATATATATATCTGTGTGTGTGTATATATATCTTTGATATATATATATATATATCAAAGATATATATATATATTTGGTTTTGTGTTTTGTTTCATTGTTTTGTTTTTGAGACAAGGTCTTGCTGTTTCCCAGGCTGACCTCGAACTTGCTTTGTTTCGCAGACCAGCCTTGAACTAGTGATCCTCCTGCCTCCACATGTACACACATACATACACCCGACATGCTAGGATTCCAAGTGTGCACCACCACACCCAGCTAAAAAGAATCATCTTTACCCTAGATTTGCTTTCTGACTGCTATGAGCCCACTTTTCTGTCCACAATGTCTGCTTAGAAACCTACTCAACCCAGTGGTTTCTCCCTTTCTACCCATGAGCACTCTGGCACAAATGGCCAAGCCACAGCACAGTAACAGGTCCAAGTGGAGACACGCTGTTCCTGAGCCTGGTTTGAAGGATCCCCGTGGCTGTGGCACAGCCCTGTGGGCAGGGCAGGAAGCCAGGGGCTGTCAGGAAGTGCTAGGCACTGCTTCCTGATTCCCACTGGCAGAAGGGGCTTTTCTGTGCAAATACCCAGCCTGACAAGCCAAGAAAGGCCCCTTTTGAGGACAGGTCTTACTTTTCCATGACCTCTGCACTTTTGATTTAGAGGCAGGCTAGTCCCACCTCCTTCAGTCTGAGATGACTCACCACATCCCAGGCGGCTGCCCTTCCCAGAAGGCCCGCCCTTGGAGCCTTGAAGCCTGGGGACAGCCATACAGAGGTAAAGGCATAAGCATCCTTTACTATGGGAACTGCTTCCTCCAGATGGCGCGGGAATCCCCCACCCCACCTCCCCCATCTATGTACCCAGCCAGAGAAAGGGCACAGGGCACCAGCAGCACCTATGGAAGGCTAAACCCAGAGTGGGGCACCCTGAGGGAGGTAAGGAGGAAGGAAATGCAATTCATTCCTTAGCCCTCAAAGAGGAAGCCTCACGGAGGGAAGGACTGTCAAAGATTACACTCAAAAAGTGGGCAATTGTAGGAATACAAAATGGTACAGGGCCATAAAAAACAATATGGTGGTGGGTCAAAAAAATTAAAAAGTAGAATTACACGATCCAGCAATCCCACCTCCATGAACAGACTCAGAATTGAAAGCAGAGTCTTAAAGAGGCAGTTGTATATCCACGCTCGTAGCATTAGCCAAAAGCTAGAAATAACCTAAATGTCCATCGACAAGATGAATGGACAAACAAAATGTGGTACATACATAAGGTACAACATTACTCAGCATTACTAGGCAGGAAATTCCAACACATGCTACAATATGGATAATCCTTGAGGATATTATGCTTCATGACCTAAGCCAGACACAGAACAGCAAATGTTGTATGGTACTACTTATATAAGGTCAAATTTGTAGAAACAGAAAATAAAATGGTGGTTGCAGGGGCTGAGGGAGGACAGAACGAGGAAATGCTGTTTAATGGGCACAAAGTTTAAGCTTTGTGAGATGAAAAGAGTTCTAGAGACTGGTTGCACAACACTGTCTTCACAATACTGAACTGAACCCTTAAAATTTTTATGAGACATACATGTATGTACGTATAATTGGTACTGGTGATTGAACCCATGGCCTTGTGTACGCTAAGTATGCACCCTAGCACTGAGCCATACCCACACCTTGGGGAGATATAGATAGATAGACAGACTGACCTTAAAAAAAAAAACAACACAATTTTTAATAGAAAAAAAAGGCAGACAACTTGGCTTCTTTATCAAAGTTAAGTATATACTCTTTGATCCAGTCCTTCTAGAAAAAAAATTTTAAAGGGATGCACACAAAAAGTTAGCTTTATGGATATCCACTGCTGTGTTGCTTATGGCAGAAAAAGATGCAAGGACAGGATGTGTTCACAAACGATGAGAGATCTTTACAATGAAATGCTATAAAGCTGCTTATAGTAAGCCGAACGCGGTGGTGCACATGTGTAATCCTAGCGGCTCAGGAGGCGGAGGCAGGAGGGTCGAAAGTTCCAGACCAGAGGCAGTCTGCATAACTTAGTGAGACCCTGTCTCAAAAAGTAAAAAAATGGGCTGAGGGTGCAGCTCAGTGGTCCAGCACTTGCAGAGCATGCAAACGTGAGGCCCCGGGTTCAACCCTCAGTACCACAAAAAAAAAAAAAAAAAAAAAAAAGTTGCTTATAGTGATACAGATACATACTGAAAAAGTCTCATATAACTTCTTCTTCTTTTTTTTTTTTTTTTTAGTGAGGAGCTAAATAGGGTCTTACTATGTGGCCCAGGCTGGACTTGAACATGCGATTCTCTCACCTCTATCTCTGAGTAGCTGGAATCACAGGCAGGTGCTATTGTGGCTGACTAAATACTAGCTTTTAAAAACAGATTACAAAACATGACTTATGAACTTATTTCTTTTATAAAGTACAAATAAACCTAGAGGAAAAACAAACTAGAAGGACATACCTCAAAATGTTTGTATGTTGGTTATACTGGGTGCTGTTGGGTGGGGTCCAACTCATGGCAACCCTATGTACAATACAACACAACACTCCCTGATACTGAGCCATGCCTGGCACTATGTCAGTGCCTCTCTGCTATCCATAGGGTTTTTGATGGCTGATTGTTTCAGGATTGTTTGGGAGTGGGCTGCCAGGTCCTTCTCCCATTTTTGTGGTATTAAATATTGAACCCAGGGCCTCCAAGTATGCAGAGCAAGCTCTCTACTAAATGAGCTAAACCTTACAGAGATCTAAATCTCAGGATTTGCAAGCACAAAATAGGATTACTAACAACGTAGCTCTTAGGGAAGGCGTGAGAAGTAAACCCAATGAAATATTAGAAAGAGGTAAAGGTATGCTCCCAGAAAGTTCTTTGTCATGGTACTCACAACCACCTCATAGGTAACTCTTCTCCAGGGCTACTAATGAGAGATCCAACTTCATTCCAAGACCTCTCAGCTCATTCCAAGACCTCTCAGCTCAAAGTGTCAGAGTTGAGACTGGATCCAGGTCTCTGGCTTTGACACCCTCTCACCTTGGGCCAGATGCCCAGGTGTCTTCCTTTACCCTCAGCGACCCACCAAGGGTTCTCAAATCTCAGGCTCTTCTCCCACCTGTCACATGGATGTCTGATGGCTGAGTTGTAGCTGTCCACCCTGAAGGGGGATGGGCCCATGTATGGGTGCTGACTTCTTAAATGCACCCCCCCAAGCACTGTCCACACCCCATTCCTCCTGACTACTTTCATGGGTAGCTGCCAACAATGGAGGAGACAGCTGCCAGGACACAGTGCAGGAAGGCCACAGGCCTTCTGTCTGTCCAGCCCATGGCCTCCCCACTGTGCTTCTGTTGCCATCTTTCCCCCACTGACCCAGCCTAAAGAAGATGCATTTGCCTTGTTTGGTGTCTCTCAGCCCAGAAAGTCTATGAGCACACACTGGACACACCAGCCTCCTCCCCAAGATGCCCTGACACTCCTTCCTCCAGCTGGAAGCCAACCTCTTGTGCTGAGGCCACAGTTGGGAGCCGATGCCTTGAGGAGGCCAAAATCAACAGCTAATTCCTGCCATACCAGGCTAAAAAACCAAAACCAAAAACAAAATACGCCCCCATGTCCTGACTTGGGAGCAACCTGGTATTCTTTTCTTCTATTTTTAAAAGTCTTAATAGGCCATAAAATCCCAGGCGAGAACAAAATACGCAACATTGGGGTGGCATTGGCCAAAAGAGTTCAGAAAAAACAACAATTACCACAACAAAAAACCTGAGGAGTAAAGAGAAGAGAATATGTGCATCACAATCCTCTCAGCTGACTGACCTTAAGTAGCTGCTAGCTCAGTTGGTAGAGGGCCACTCTGCACTCTCTGAGGACCTAGGTTCGATCCCCAGCACTGCAAAAATGGCAGAAGGTGGTGGCAATCCACTCTCGAAGCAATCCTGAAATAATCAGCCATTGAAAACCCTGTGAGGGTCACTATGAGTCAGACCTGACTTGGCACCTAGCAGCAAGCAAGTTGAGTTTAGTTGCCAAGGTACTTTTTGTGAACCCAGGCAACCTTTCTTCCCAGCCAGCCAGCTAGCCTGCCCAGAGCATGGACTACAGCCTCCCCTTCTAGCACTGGGCCAAGACGCCAAGACAGGAGAAATAGGGCTGGCAAGGCTGAAACTTGGGCCAGGGCTGGTCCTCAGAGGGCCCACTGCCCATCTGTGGACCTGCAATGATTCCCAAATTCAGCACCCATGGCTTAGGTCTGAAAGGCCCGAGGTGGAATGTGTGGTTGGAAGTGGAGGCCACTCTCTGTGTTGTGAGTACACTAAGCCAGTGCAAGAGAAATGGAAGGGATGGGCCTGAGGAGAGGGGAAGGAGGCCGTCTGCCACAGAAAAGCCCTTTGGCAGTTTTGTAGGGTCAAACCAGCCCAGACTGGAGATAGAGATGGAGAACATGCTTTGAGGCATCCTGGAGCCTGGAAAGTTGGGGAAGATCCCTTAGCATTTAGACTCAAATAAGCAGATACTCAGTTACCCTGGGCCCACAGAGAACTTGCCCTAGGTCTAGGGCCTAGACCTCTCAGCTCCAGATCCTACAAAAGACTGACCCACACAACATGCTGACCACTGGGTAAGCCTAATTTGGTATGGGGCTGGTAGGCTGTGTGATACCTCATGCAAGGAGAGACACCTGGGGTCAAATTTCTAGGACACCTGCCAGGACCCCTGAGCCTTCCTGCTGGATTGGGCTCTGAGTGCCTCTCCTTTGGCCCACCTGGCCCTCCCTCACATTTCCCTTCCCCACACTCGTCCTCTCTGAGCTCCAAGAAGGTGTGATTCCTCCACACCTTCAGACCCACCTTCAGACCCACCATCTCCAACTCCCCTGGGCTTCTCTTCCCTCAGCGGTTTGCCCTGAGGTTTTGGCTGCCCTCCCAGCTCATGAGGGGAAGACTCCACAATCAGCTGGGCCTAAGCCTCCTCGCTGTCAGCCAGAGTGGCTCAGTGTACATGTATGAGTATCAGGGACAGCCCAGAAGCTGGAATTACCAAGCGCTGGGCCCACTCCTGGCATAACCTGGGGGGAGTCATCTCAGCCTGCACTCCAGGGCTCTGCCCTCCACGCCTTTTGCCTTTGTAATAATGCCCCGATTTCCTACAACTCAGGCCATAAGATTCATGTGGGGAATGCCATCCCTAGCATCCTAGTTGCTGGTCACCATAATGGGCTCTAGGGGAGGCATGAGACCAAGCCAGATCAGTAAGAACCTTCCCTAGGCATTCTCCGCTTCACTTTTTTTTTTTTTTTCTTTTTTCTTTTGCAGTATTGGGGTTTGAACCCAGGGCCTCATACTTGCATGCTTTCCAAGTGCTAGACCACTGAGCTCCACCCCCAGCCCATTTTTTTACTTTTTGAGACAGGGTCTCACTAAGTTACGCAGACAGCCTCTGGTCTCAAACTTGAGATCCTCCTGCCTCCACCTCCCGAGCTGCTGGGTACCCTCTGCTTCTAAGGTTGTGAGTGCTGTGCTGCAAGGACCAGTAAACCTGGCACTGCTGAGAAAGTCCTTCATACACTCCTTGAGTCCCCAGATCCAGCTATACCTAATGTCATTCTGCCCCCAAGACTTTCTCCTCCTGTTGTTAGGTACTTCAAGTCAGTTCGAACTCATAGCAACTCTGTATACAACAGAATGAAATACTCCCCAACACTGTACTATGCCTGGCACTATGTTAGTGCTTCTCTGCTATTCAGAGAGTTTTCAATGGCTGATTGTTTTGGGATAGGCTGCCAGGTCCTTCTCATTATATGGGCCCATAAACACTCAACCCTTCTTTTTGTGTTTACTTTTCCAGATGGCTGGAGTTGCACTTCTGTCTGGTGATCCCCAGAAGCATGGTGTCAGAGGGAATAGTTCCTGAAATACAGAGTTGGCGGAGCTGAGGTCAGGTAGGGGCCTTGAGGATGTTGTCATCTCTGGGATGAGAAATTGCAACTCCAGATACACAGTGCAGCACTATGGACTGAGATGCAGCCTATGTCACCTACATGAGGCCTAGAACCATGGAGGCTGGCTATGGTGGCACATGGAAGGACATCTCAGGATATTAGCCTGTGGTGGATAGTTCCTGGGTCCACAGCAAAGCTGACAGAAACCAAGCCTTGGAAGCTTCAGTCCTGACAGCCTCCCTGAACAGGAGGCTTGCTGAGGGGCCCTCTTGCCTGTGTACAACAATCCAAGATGACCAAGAGTCAAGTCAGATTATCAGAGCAGGAAGTTCTCTGCTCCTGCTGTAGGTGGTGTCAGAGCAGGCAGAAAGACTGGACCCTATCAAGAGATAAGGCCAGCCTGGGGAAGGATGACTATCTCCCCAGGCCTCTGCAGGACTCTCTGCTGTGGCTCTTTCTGTACAGCTAGGGGACAAGACAACCTGGGGACAAGAAGTATGTGCCTTTCAGCCCAGTCCACAGCTTACCTAATAACCTGAAGACTGGGGGTTGAGTCGAGGCCAGAAGCCTGGTATAGAGGCCAGACCCCTCGGGGCTTAGATCTAGATCCCAGGACTTTTAAGAAAGGCTGTCATTGGCCCTAGTTCTCCATCCATGGATCCAATGCCAATTGCCAAGGCTGACTTCTAGGGAGAGCCGGGTGTGGTGGCTCACACCTATAATCCCAGAGACTCAGGCAGGAGGATTGCAGATTCAAGGCCAGAGGCAGACTCTGTAACTTGGTAAGATCCTGTCTCAAAATAAAAAACTATAAAAGGGGCTGGGGGTGCGGGCCAGTGGTAGAGCACTTGCAAAGTATGCACCAGGCCCTAGGTTCAACCTCCGCCCCCACCTTACCAAAAAATAATAAAATAAAATAAAGAGTTCTAGGGAGCCGTGAAGCTGGGATTTAGCTCATTTGGTAGAGTGCTGCGCTGCAGTCTCTGAGGTCCGGAGTTCAGTTCCCAGCACCACAAAAATGGGAGAAGGGCTTGGCAATCCACTCCCAAGGCAATCCCAAAACAGTCAGCCATTGAAAACCCTATGAGGGTCGCTATGAGTCGGATACCGACTTGACGGCACCTAACAATGACAACAGGGAGCCGTAGAGCCAGATAGACCCCAAAGTTGTAAATAAGGCCTCACACTGCTCAGCTCATAAAGTCCGCCTCAAGTGTTCCACTCCCACTAAGAGTCTGCCCACAGCACAGCCACATGGAAAGTCCACTGTCCAGCCCCAGAAGGCAATGGTAATAAGCTACAGACCAGCCACCTCTAAGGTGTTCCCCTTTCCTGTATTCTGCAAACAGTACACTTCACTGATGATGAGACCCACCCATTGATCGGGCGATTACATAGGAAAAGAGTGGCACCAGGGAATTCTGCTGATAGCTACTGCATGCTCAGCTCCTCCTGCCAGGAAGCTGCTTCTCTTGGAGCCACATCACACAGGGCAGGCTTTGCTCACCTGCCTGCTGCTCCCTCAAGGGAAGGGATGCAGCTGTTCACCTTGGCATCCCCAGCAAGTGCTTGCTTAACTGACTACTCACAAATGTTACTTTCTCTGAGGATCCTGGGTTAGGGACCTCGAGAAACAACACAAGAGGCCAATCCTTTGGAGAAAAGAACCCACTGGGCTCTGACTTGGGAGAATAGCACTGGGGTCCAAGTGGGCTTGTGGTGGTGGTGGGGGACAGATGCTACAGGCTGAACCACCAAGGGGAGCACCTAGTCCACAGAGCACCTGCACTGTGTCCAAACATCCATGTGCAGAGCAAAGGAAAAAAAATATGATCGGCAAAGACAAGAGCTCAAGACAAAGTGAAGGGACAGAACTTCGTGGATCATGCTGGTTGCCAGGAATGGACCTTGTTTGGTGGATACACAGGGCTCTAGAAGGAAGAGGATAGAGAGAGGATTCGCTGAGCGTGTTTAAAAAAAAAATCACCTGTTATCATCTTCCAGGGCCATGGAGTTCAGAGGAAGACAGGGCTGACAGCCGTGAGCACCTGGAATCAAGTGCATAGGGCTCTGTCAAGGGCTTCACAAGAGGAGTGCCACTGTGGCCAGGCCTCCCTGGGAGGGCCCTGAAACCAAAGTGTTCTAGATTGTTTTTAACACAGAGAAAATGGAATGTGTTCCGCACCCCTAAACACATCAGGAGGGTAGTGGGCCTGTGCCATACAGAATATCTATCAGGCATTGACACCTGGAGCAGTCCAGGAACACTTTCTTGCCTAGGACTCTCTCCTTGGCTAACATGTTTGTTCAGGGGACACTGGGCTGGGGGAAGCCACTATGAAGCCACAGAGGGGCCTCATGGCTGGGGTGAGGGTGGGGCAGGCTTCCATTTTGGACCAAGATGACTGATGTTGGGTTGAAATCTCAAATATTTTCTGAACAAGTCACCCATCAATCAGCACTGCCCCTGGGGAGGTGGAAGAAGGCTTTGCTGGCCCTATAGCTTCTGCTCCACGCAGGGCTGAAAAACACTGGAGAGGAGGTCCTTGCCTACGAGAACCCATTTGGGGGTAGGGAAAGTGCAATCAACTCCCACCACCCTCTGGTGGGCTCTAGGGACATCCATCTGGCCACTAGCATGAATAACAGGCTGCCTGAGCTCAGCAAGCCTCAGTTTCTCCATCCATAAAATGGAACAACAACCCCCTCCATTCTCACCAAGTAGAGCTCCACATTGAAAACACCTGCACTTGGGCTCCACAGAGCCTCCCAGCCTGGTTGTCTCAGGCTTCCCTATGACTCAGGGATCATGTCCTCATCCTCTGGTCATGTATACTTGAGATTCAAACCCACCACCCCACAATGTGGCCCCAAATGGAACCCAACACAAAAGGGTCTTAAAGCTGTGGCCTAACAGCCAGGCCAGGTGTGCTCGGGACAAGCCAGGTGAATTCCTGCAGGAACTGTCCAGAGGCAGACAGAGCCAAATCAGAAAGGCTGCCTGGCATGTAAGACTCTAGACCAAACACAAGCTAACCAATGTCCCGAGTAAGAGGTTTCCCTTCCATCAGTTTCAGTTTCCTCATCTGTCACAAGAGGGTTTGGCCTGGAACATTTGATTTCTTCCAAATTCTGAGCAGCAACATCACAGAATATCTACGAGCTCTGGCTGCTTGGATCCAAATCTTGGCTCTGTACTGCTGTAGACCCTGGCAGGAGGCCCCCTTCCACCCTTAGCTCTGTCCGTGACATGGAATGATGAGAACGTGCACTCAAGGGCTCTGTGGGTACGTGGTAACGGCAAGCCTGAACTGGAGCTAGAGGACCACCTGCTGCCACTGCCCTCCCTCTCATGCTCTCAAATGAAATCACCACCCTCATTCCTCTTGCACCCTCCCCACAGGGAATCCCCCAAGTAACACAACATCATGCACACCCTGGGATCCTTGTGCACGGTCTCGAGCATGTGCAGGGGCAGGTGAAGCTCAGCATGCCAAGCAGCAGGTGCAGTCACTGCAACAGGAATAGGGAGGATGGGCAGAGAGGAGACAGGAGTGGGGAGCAGCGTGCAATCACTGAGGGACGGGAGCCAGCACAGCCCACAACTGAGCAGCCCAGGCCGGCAGCGCCGGCTCCTTACCTCCCCGGCTGGACCTCTGAGCACCAGGACAGTGTTCCCCCAAGAAGCTGGAGGCATGCTGGAGAGAGTAGAGAGCAGGAGACAGGAGCAATATGTATTGAGCCCAGTTGACAGGAGAAAGGACTGAAAAAGGCACCCAAAGAGGGTTGTTTGTTCAGGGCGTCTGTGGCAGAAGTGGTTTCCAAGAGACCCAAAAGACCCAAACACCAAAGGAAAATCACCCCCAAGACTGCTTGTGCTGGAGGTGCAGAGAGGAGGGTGAGTGAGCAAAGGGTGAAGACCCCCACAGACTAGACCAGCCTGGAGTCTACCTGCCCTTCTGCAGGCGGGCGCTGGGCTTTCCTGGAGTGACCAAGTCGGCAGGTTTTCCTGGGACGGCATGGATGGAATGAGAAAGGACCTGGGGGCCTTGGGTGGACAAACAATCCTCAAAACAGCTCCTCCAGCCCATCCAGGAGGCTGGGGCCTCGACAGAGGACACAGTCACTCCAGCCGGGACCAAGAGCAGAAAGGGAGGCAGGGAGGGATGTACATATTCGAAGGCCAGCATCAGAAACGAAGGGTTCTAGTCCTGGATCCACCATGAATCTGGACAACTTTGGGCAAATGACATTTCCTCTCTGGGCCTCAGTTTCCTTACATGTAAGATGGGGAAAATATCCCTATCTACAATAGAAAGAGGGTAATGCGTACTCTACCAGTTCTAGGCACCAAGGTTCCACAAGGCCACAGGTGGCTTTTCTAGGCTATTCTCAGGGGGAATGGTTTTGCTGGAATGGGGAGATGACCAAGCATCTGAGATCCTCAGAACAGTCTGGGCAGAGAGGCTCCTAGGATTTCACTGCCACCAAGTCCCACTCTCAGGCCCATTCCAGGGGAATAAAAGCACGAAGCTCAGGACAGGGCTTTTACTAACACTCAACACATCTGGAGACCAATTCAATGGCACTATTTCCCATCCAGTCCCCCTTGCGAAGTTTTTGAATGACAGTGTGTCCCTGAGCTCCCTCCAGAGGTGGGTGCTGCTCCAGGGCTAAAACTGCTTTACATTGGACCTCAGCAGCCACTCCCCGAGCCACTCACAGCAGGTGCCCAGCACCTGAGGGTGACAGACTCCTCTGCAGCACCGAGCACCAACACACAGCCAGTGTCAGGTACGAGAGCTGGTGCCCTCTTCAAGCCTCCCTCAACCCGGTTATGCAGCTCAGCTGATTCCTCTGAGTCACAGGAACCCTGGAAGGGCAAGTATTATGACCCTGCCTTACAGATAAGTAAACTGAGGTCAAGAAAGGTGAAGCGGTAACTTTCTAAGGGCGCACAGCTGGATAACTGGCTGCTAACAGAGCCAGGGAAAGAACCTGTGGCTTCCGATGTCACACTTGGGCACCAGGTTGCTGTGAGCAGCACCCACCCTGGACACTGGTGTCTGACATGCCCTGGGGTTAAGCAGCTGGATGTCACCGTGCAGCTAGACGCTGTCCTACAGGCCCACCCTCGGCCCTAAGCTGCCACCTGCTCCAGGTACTTGGGGGCTGGAGGGAAACTGGCGGGGCATGGGAGTGGGTAGCCCGTGACTACCTTTGATGACAAAGGCCTCCGACAGCAGCCGCATCTGGTACAGAGGCTTGTTTTCCAGGGCCATGTCATCAATCCCGGCGCGTGCGTACATGCTGATGGCATCTCGGTATGAGCCCTCCACGTAATGCAGCTTGCCCAATATCAGCATGGCCTCGCACATGAACTGTGGCTGAAAAGACAAGGATGTTAGAAGGCTCCTGCCCCCCAGCTTCCACCCCACCCCCACCAGGTACCCTGAGATGAAGTCTGCTGAGTCGTAAGCCATGGTTTGCTTAAGACCTGGCTCAGAACTCTCCTCCTCCACTTCTTCCTTCAAGAAGCCTTCCCTGATGCCTATGCTGCCCTTTGCCACACCTGCAGTCCACTGCCCATATTGTGGCTCTTAACGTAATGCTTATAGGAGTCCTTAATTGCTTAATGTGTGGGTGTTAGACTCCAGGCAGCTGCAGAACTGGGCCCTATTTTCCCTCTCCAGAAGCCCCTCAAAGGCTCTGGCTTAGGCAGGGCACTCAGGAATTCAACATTTATTCTGACCACAAGTGGGGAGGCAGGCATTGAACCAGGTTTTGTGGGACGTGAAGTACAACTTAGGGAGTCCTATTTACATACAGGAGAAGGACCTGGCAATCCACTCCCAAAGCAATCCTGAAACAATCAGCTACTGAAAACTCTATGAGGGTCTCTATGAGTCGCACCTGACTCGATGCACCTAACAACAACAATATTTACATACAGGGATGGGGTTTAGCTCAGTTAGTAGAGTGTGGCTCTACGTTCTCTGAGGCCCTGGGTTTGATCCCCAGCACCACAAATATGGGAGAAGGACCTGGCATCCAATTCCCCAAAAACTCCCAAAATAATCAGTCATTAAAAACTTTATGAATAGCAGAGAAGCACTGACATAGTGTCGGGTGTGGTAGTGTCAAGAGTGTTTCATTCTATTGTATGTAGGGTCACTATGAGTCAGACACAACTCGATGGCACCTAACAACAACAAATTTACATACAGGGACTAGGGTTTAGCTCAGTTGGTAAAGTGCTGCTCTGCACTCTCTGAGGCCCTGGGTTCGATCCCGAGCACTGCAGAAATGGGAGAATGATGTGGCAGCCCACTCCCTATGTACAACAATCAGCTATTGAAAACCCTACGAATAGCAGAGAAGCACTGACACAGTGCTGGGCAGGGCACAGTGTTGGGGGTGTTTCTTTCTGTGAGTCAGCCCTGACTGAACGGCACCTAACAACAACACACACAGACACACACAGAGACTCACACACACACACACACACGTAGTTAGGCAAAAGGCCTCAGAAAGAGCCCACAAGGACCCTCACACTGACACACATACCCACAGCAGTGGGACCTCTGTGGGGAGGAACAGCCTCATTACAGTATGGGACAGAAGAGGGCCTGTGGGTCACCACCCTTATCTCATCCGAAGTAGGACAAAGTAGCTGGACTTGGTATCAGCGACTCAGGAGGAGAGACAGAAGGATGTTAAGTTCAAGGCCAGAGGCAGCCTGCGTAACTTAGCGAGACCCTGACTCAAAATAAAAAATAAAAAATAGGCTGGGGGTGCAGCTCAGTGGTGAAGTGCTTGCAAGATATAACCCAGGCCTTGTGTTCAACTCCTTCAATACCGCAAAAAAAGAAGAAAAAAAAAAAAACAAAAAAAACGAGGGAGGTAGTACAGACCCTTGAGGCCCAAAGTGCCTGCATTCCAACTGCTTTCTTTCCCCTCCTTCCTCAGGTGCTACCTGTGCCCAAATCTCCACCCCACAGAGGACTCTCAGGGCCTGCTCAGGGCCTCAGGAGGTTGGTCTGCCCTGGATACCCCCACCCTAGCACAGGCTGTTTACAGCCAGAGCACCCAGGGCTGCTGATGAGGGGGCTGAGCTGGCCCTGGGCTGGCCCTGTCCCACCCTGTGGCCTGCCACCTCTTGAGGTCATCTTTTGCAGCCCAAGTCTCTATCCCTATGCTCACCCAGCCCACAACCCGTCTGGGCCAGGTTCTAGGCCCTGCCCTTGCCACGGGACCACTGATCTCTCCATAAAGCCCCATGGAGATGCAGCTCTGGGCCCATACTGGCCTCTGTCACTGACAGAAAGGTACTTCCCTGTCCCCCAGTTGGGTGGTTGGAGTTGGGGGTACTTGTGACCCTAGGGGGAGCCTCCACCACACTCATCATTTTCTGCCTTCTGAGAAGCCAACTAGGAGGACTGGAGCAAGGCAAAGCCAAGCCCTGGGGAAGCCAACTTCCCCTTCCCACTGGCCTCTGGTTCCTGTAAATTCCTCCATCACCTTTGCTCAGTCAGGTCCCTTTCCTTTCAAGCTGTCCAGATCCTCTTCCATTTTTTGGGTCTTTCTCAGGCCCACCTCCTCCTGGAGCCTTTCTGATCACCATGGTGCACCCTTCCACTGAAATCAACCAGGTAGACCCATTCAGCCCCTGCACATGGCTCTGACTACTGATTCACTCTCACAGCCCCATTTTCCAGGGCATTTGCAAGTTCCTCAAATAGGCCACCCGCTGGCTAGGCCAGGGCCACAGATGACACATCCTGAGAGGGATACAGCCCACACTGATTTCAAGCTAGGCAAATATTCTACCATTCCAGGCACTGGCCTTAAGCCATGGGCTCATTTCCTCCCTGCTCAGCCTCTTTTTCCTCATTGGTAAAGGAGAGACAATAGCACCCACTCCTTACCACCTATCTCAGAGATGCTAAGGGCATCAATTGGGTAAAGTCTGGAAGATAACTTTGAACTCTTCCTGAGAAAGGAGCTAGATAAATATAGGGTATGAGTAATTATTACAATCATCTGCTTCCACTGTACATGGGGAAAGGGCAGCAAGGCTCAGAAGGACACATTCCAGGGCATGATGATGGAGTGTGACAGTAGTGGCTCCTGGTGAACCAATGAGAGTTTACAACAGAGCTTCCACCAAGCTGGGAGAAAATTAAGAACAATGTGGTGAATGTTTCATAAAGCTAAATGTATACTATTTTAAAAGCTGCTATTAGTCCTGTCAGTATACCTAGTTTGCCTTTTGGTGTTGCCTTTTCTTTAGTGGAGCAATGACAATGGTACAGTTTTGCTGTTGTATTTTGCATCTCTAATGCTCTCACTTAGCAATATTAAAAATCAGCTATCCTGCTGGGAATAGTGGTGCAGGTCCCAGCGACTTGAGAGGTGGAGGTAGGAGGATGCGGAGTTCGAGGCCAGAGGCAGACTGTGTAACTTCACAAGATCCTGACTTGAAATAAAAAATAAAAAGTGGGCTAGGGTACAGCCCAGGGATAGAGCACTTGGAAAAGTGTGCATGAAGCCCTGGGTTCAATCCCTAAGTATCAGGGAAAAAAAAAAATCATCTGTTTGATGAGGGAAGAACAAACTCATCCATTCCTTTTCCTCCTGGGTATCTCCATGAAATCATTCTTCCTTTTGTATGATTAGGGGCACTGAAGCACAAATAGAATAGGTGACTGACAATCCACATAGCAGGGAGACTCTTTACCCCAAGCTAAGTGACTTTCCGCAGAGCACCCTTCCACTGGGCTTTCCATAAAGCCATAGGATATATGTTTGACAAATTGCTCTTTTTCGCCGAGAGCTTTGGGCCTGGCTTCAAGTCCTGCACTTGCTAGTGTGGTTCTTGGCTAAGTGATCACCTCTTCTGGGTTTCAGAACTGGGAATGAAAGCAATATCATTGCAGAAGGTGCCTACAAGGACTTGATAGGAAGCAGCAATGTCTGGAGCTCAGTAGATAACAGAAGTTACAACAAATGGCTTGGTTTGTTGTGGACTGTGGACTGGCCTCCACAGGACTGAATGGGAAGGATGTTAGAGATCACCCAGAGTCTAGGGTTTCAAATTAATGTGAGAAGGTACCTCAAGACCACCTCTTCTCATCCATCAGAGCTACCTGCGATGGATGGGGACCAGAAATCACATCTGCTGCCAAGAAGATAATCCAGTGATACCCTGACCTCTGGGGGTAAGATACTTTTGATATATTGTTTTGCCTGATCAACATCAAGTTTTTGGCTTTGGCCTAGATAACAGTGATTTTCCCCATGTTATTGGTGCCTATATATATCTTTGTTGAATAAAACACAGTATTTAATAAATGGAATTTGGTAGGTGAAATAGTTTGTACAACAATATATATGGACACTACTCAATACAGAAATGTAGTTCAGGCACAGAGAAAATTCTATCTGAAAGCTCTCGGCGAAAAAAAGCAGCTTGTCAAACATATATCCTATGGCTTTATGGAAAGCGAGGTTTCCGTGTATAAATGCACAAAGAAAGGCATATGGGACTCCTATCCAACAGTGACTAGTGCTCCTCTCACAGGATGGGAGTGGGCCTGGGGAAGGGTGGTATTCAAGGACTTTTGTCATTCAAATTACTTGTCTATTGATTTCATTTTTCATGATAGGCCTTAGTCCTAATTATTTTAAAAGTAATTTTTAAATATTTAACAGAGTCTTCTAGAAAAAAGAAATAAAAAGAAGTCTTGGTAGGAGAAGCTTGGAACCTGCTAATAGGGACCAACTCCTAAGATGGGCACATGAGTAACTGGATGGCCTGTCAGGTCAAGAGACAAACAAAGGATAAAGCAGCTATTCCAACCCAACACAAACCTTCCCCTGCTAAACCTTAACCTTTTTTTTTTTTTTTTGCGGTACTAGGGGTTGAACCCAGGGCCTTGTGCCTGCATGCTCTGCAAGTGCTGGACCACTGTGCTGTACCACTGTGCTGTACCCCCAGACAATTTTTTTGACTTTTTGAGACAGGGTCTCACTAAATTACGTAGACTGCCTCTGGTCTCGAACTTGCGATCCTCCCGCCTCTGCCTCCCGAGCAGCTGGGATTACAGGCGTGCGCCACCGCGCCCGGCCCTAAACCTTAACCTTCTAATCTCATGCTCCTCTTCCCCTGTACCCCCACCATCCACTGCTGACAGTGTTCCAGTCCCCACTCTCTGGCCCCAATAAACCTTTACAACCTAATTACTCACCATTCTCCTCCGCTGTGCCAAACTGGTAGGATGTAAGGATTCTTTATCAGAGGACCCCTCCAATTACATACTACCCCCTTAACCTGAAATGTCCATACCCAATCCCCTCTTCTAGGTCCAGCTCCCAGAAGAGTCCAATTCTAGTACTACCAAGTCTGCTGTCTACCGCACCCCAGGGAAATCTCCCTGTTGGACTTGCCTCCTCTTGTTCACCATGCCTGCACCATGTGTCATGGTTCACCCAGGACAAAACTATTTACCCACAGGGCTTATCTTCCTAACAAACCTGCAACATCCTTGAGGGCAGGGTCCATGGTAGGTTCATCTGGATTACAAAATAAGCATGCATATGTGTCATGCCCTCACTATGCAGAACAAAGCGCCTTGTACATAGTAGGCTGCAAGAAAATGCTTCAGGAAATATATCACTTCAGAGCATCTCTTGAAAAATCTCTTCCTCTCTGAGTGTCTAACGACATACTCATATCCTTATTATAGCTCAGGATACACTTTAATGTAGAACAGACTCAAGCTGTTGACATATTAATCACTAGGAGATTCTGTTAAAACAGACTCTGATTTCACATTTTGCATTTCTACTACTTCCCCAACAGTGGTGGTGGGTGGCTAATGAGTGGATCACACTTTGAACAGCAAAGGTCTAGAGAAAATTGTGACTATACTCCCCTCTCAACCTCCCTTCATGCCTTGCATAGAAGAGGGGCTTAGTAAATGCACATGGACTTGAACTGGCTTGGCTTATTTTGGAAATTTTCTGTTCTTAGTCAATTCTGCGTGTGTACCTGCTTTCAACCAGATCACAGGGTTACTGAGATCTTATTTCCCTGATAATCTCCCAAGGAGTCCAAAGAGCCAGGCATATGTCATTTCAACCAAGTGCTGTCCCACAGAGATATAACTTGAGTCACAAGTGTGAGCTGTATGTATAATTCTAAAATTTCTAATAAACTTTTAAAAGCACATTTAAAAAGGTAAAAACAGATGAAATTAACTTTAGTAATATTTTCTTTAACTCATTACATGCAAAAGATTTTCATTAGAACAAATAATCAATATAATATTAGTGCCCTTTTATAGGCCTTGCGTTGAACAGTCTTTGAAATCCAGTGTATGCTTTACACTCACACTCATGACATGTCTCAACTGAAGCCAGCCACAATGTGCATGTGTATGAGCCATGTGTGGCTGGTGTCTATGGTACTGAACAGAGCAGGGCCAAACCTTAAAACAGACTTGTTGCTCAGGTGACCAAGTGACTCAGGAGGCCTGGACAGCAGATGGGAGACAAGAAAGAAGAGGAGAGGAGCTCCGAGCCCGTGGCTGACAACTTACCGGCAGAGTCCCATGGTTAAGGATACTGCTCAGGTAATTTTTGGCTTCACTTATTCTGGGTTCATTCTTCTCCAACAAAGGGATGCAGTCTTTTATTTTGGCATGGTTCTCCTTCAAACACTGCTCCAAGAATGCCTCCGCCAGCAGTAATTTCCCGAAGTCATCTGGAAAACAAGGCATGGCTCAGGGTGGGTAGTGAGGGTCATAATCCCTGAATAAAGCAGATGGGGAGATGGGACATCCCCTTGGGCCCCTCAACCACCTCCACCCAACACATGAACAGCTCAAGTCTGAGAAAACAAAGACATGTTTCCCATCAACTTCAATAGTCTTAAAGAAAAAAAAAAAAAAAAACATGGGCATTCTATCATGGTCATGGTACACATTACCCGTTTGGGTTTATTTTCTGCTTATCCTTCAGTATTTGGGAAGGCAGAGTTCCCAAGAAAAATTCCAAGAATTTCACAATTTAAGAGGAAGGACAAAGTCACACCTATACCTTGCTATGGATAGTAAGTTCTTAAACTAAGAAGGTATTTTCCCCACATAAGTGAAGAAGAAAAATACATGAAGCGGCTCAATAAGGCATTTTCATATGCTCCTAATTTCTGTGTAACTATAATTGGTTTGCTCCATTTCAAGGTATTTTGGCCTAGCTGAGGGATAACCAAGCAGCCAGAGCAAAGAGTGAAGACAGAAGTGACCAAGGCACATCTTTGAACATGTTTAATAGTTGCACTCTAGATTTCTCTCACATATAGTACCTCATTCACATCTCACCACCTGGCAGGTGCCTTTACACTACTAGATATGCTGCCTCCCTCTAACACACTGAAAACATCCATCCTGTGACCACCATATTCCTGCTTCCTGTGGCAGAGGTAGCCTGGGCATGGGAGCCAGGGATTCAGTGTGCAGAGTTTGAGATGAAAGCAGTCTCTTGACAGCTGTAGGTAGTGTGCTCACTGCCACACCCCAGCACCCAGGGTGCGCGCTGGGCCTACCCCTCACTGTAAGTGCCTAATAAATACCTGTGGAATGAATCAGATCCTCTCAGCTCTCCAGAGAGGAAGCCATCAGGCTGAGGGAATTAAGTGTCAATCCAACATCTCTAGGAATGTCAACTCCATCCCATCTTTTCGAAGTGCTCTTTCTCCTCCTAAGATGGTGTCCTCACACCCACCCAGGGGTGCTACTCCCTCCTTATTTTCAGGATCTCTGCTGCTTGGTCTGTAGGCCACCAGTCCAAAATTGCATGCCTCCAAGGATGAATCTCATTACCTAAGGAAGACTCCCTGCTCAGAGCAGCCCCAAGCCCAGAAGCTCCCAGAATGCCTGTTTCTGGGTCCTTTGCTCCCTACATCATGATTTTTAAAACTAACATTTTAAGAAAATGTCCACAAAAGTACCTGGTTCAAGCTAAAAACCATTGCTGATGGAGCCTAAGTTGGTAGAACTTCTATCAAGGGCTACCTGGCAACATATATCAAAATTATTTTTGAATATCCCCATTGGTCCAGCAATTCCATTCCTATGGATGCCTTTGCACATGACCAAAATGACCTGTGCATAAGACAATTCTGGCAGCATTATTTGCACTAGCAAAAAAGCAGAGACAGACTTTATGTCCATCAACAGGAAGCTAACTAAAGTAGCGTTTGTCCATAAAAAGTTACACCATGCAATCACAAGGAGGAATGAGGATGCTCTGTATATGCTGTTAGAGAATGAAGTGAAAGATAAGTTGATAAAAAAGTAGAGTGCACAAAATGCCTATAATATTCTTCTGTGTGTTTACATATATATGTGTGTGATGGGAGACAGACACACACACACATGCTCAGCAGCTAAAAATCTTGCTGGCTGATAGAGAGAGTGAGCAGAGACTGAGCAAGGTTTTTCACTCTTTTTGGTTCCTGTAGAATCTTGGAACCATGTAAATATACTGCCTAAGCAAAAATAAAATTTAAGCCAAGTATAGTGGCTCACACCTGTAATCTCAGGGACTTGGGAAGCTGAGGCAGGAGGATCACGACTTTGAAGCCAGAAGCAGCCTGAATAACCTAGTGAGACCCTGTCTCAAAATAAAAAAAACTAAAAATGGGCTGGGGGTATAGCTCAATAGTAGAGCACTTGCACTGTATGTGAAAGGCTCTGGGTTCAACCTCCAAGTACTGTAAATTAAATAAATTAATAAAAATAAAATTTCAGCCAACCCAGAGTTGAAACACAATCTTCTTCATTTCCAAATCTCAGCCAGGAGGAGGGACAGTCTGTCTGTGCATCCTGAGCTGTGTGCCCCTCCTCAAACTGCTAGCCCCCTTCTAACTTGCTTTGCATTTGTAAAACTCAGGGCAAGGTTAGGAGCCTCCTCCATGTGAGGAAAATCATTCCTTCCAGTTCTGCCCAGAGCAGCTTCCCCACTTTGCCGTGCTCTGCCCACTCTGCCTCTGGCACCACACCATGAGGCTCCTCTGCTTGCCTCCACCACCCACCTGCCTGGCCCAGAGCGCCCACAACCCCTGGGCTGGATGCCAAGAGAAACCAGCTTCCCATCAGCTGTAATATGCTACTATGTGTTTACACATACAAATATGTGATAGGTTGCACACACACATGCAGCTAAAAACTTTGAGCACATCCCTTTCCTCAAAACAATGAGAGTGTCCTCTAGTCCCAGCTGCCCAGTATAGTGTGGGCTGGCGCTGGTCTCACCTTGTGGATCCCACCTCTAGAGACAAGTCCAGAAACCTAGGCGTGCACTTGTAGAAACTGGACAGAGGAATGTTCAATGTTTTCAATCTAATGATTAAAACCTGGGGAGTAATACTTTGTGTATTTTTCTTTCATTTTTCTACTACATTTATATTGTATTTTATGAAAGTATCAAAGCACAGCAGCCTGGGGATTTAAACAAGACAAAACTGATCCCTCACCAGAGTTCATGTTGAAAAGTGCTGCTCTAAATCCTAAGAGTGACTGTGACTGAAAAAGGGACACAAATTTTTGTTGAGGGCTTACTAAGTGCCAGTACCTTATTGTGTAGTTTTATTTAACCTGCACAAGCTCTAAAAGGTAGACATCATTCCCATGTTATAGATAATAATAAAGATTAACCAAATTGTTAAGGGGACAGCCAATAATAACAATATAACAGTCAAAAAATAAGCTGTCCTCTCCTTCATCCCATGTAGAGCAGAGCTTCTGGTAACTTAAGAATTAAAAACACTCTATGATAGATGGGTGTGGTGGCATATGCCTGTAATTCCAGCACTTGGAAGGCTGAGAACAGAGACTCCTGAGTTCAAAGCCAGCCTGGGCTTCACAGCAAGTTCCAGGCCAGCCTGAGCTACATGGTGACACCCTATTTCAAAAAACAAAAACAAAGCAGAAAGAGAACAGTCTACAATCTGTAAAGAGTGAGTTGGAAGCTAATAGTAAAATCTATGGCAGGGATAAGAATCATTATTACTCTCATGTACCTGTGAGTTTTGGACTTTTTTTTTTTTGGTGGTAGTGCTGGGGATCAAACTCAGGTCCTCATGCATGGTAGGTGAGCACTCTACCATGGAACTACATCCCTAGCCCCTAGACTATTTGTTTACTAACACTTCAGGCCATTTTCTGAGAGGCTTCTGTGCTCCCTGCTGTCTTCCTGCTCAGTTGATTAGGATTTTGTTCAGCAGACCCTGAGCAGATGTCAGAAATTAACTTTCTCTTCTTCCTTTGCTCAACTCTCCTTCTCCCTGCCCCATTCCTGTCTTCCTTTTCCTTCTTCTTTCCACGCTACTCTCCTCACCTGAACAATCCATGGAACTAAAGGATATTTTAGGATATTTAATGGAATTAAAAGTTCTAAATTTCCAGTTGTTAAGTAAGAGTGCAGGTGGATAAAAGCATGCCTGTCCTCCCAAAGGCCAAGCAAGTTGCTTCAGAACATCTAGTTGTCCCAGTCGGGGTTAGTGGCATGAGGAAGGCTCCCTGACAGTCTGTGGCAGCCCAGCTAGCCCAGCCCCTGCCCGTAGCAGAGACACAGCGGGCCCAACCTAGTGGCCTCCCAGCCTCCTCATCCGACTCCTGTTTTGAAGGCCTCTGGCAGCTCTGGCCAGCTAGTGCCTTTGGGCCTCTCTCAGGATACTGGGGCACAGGGACCCACTTGGAGGCCACTTGTCTCTTGCCAGACCTCACATTTGGAAGCCAGTACTTCCTTCTCCATGACCTGCCCATGTGCAGTTAAATGGGGGTCCAGCCAGCCAGGCCTGGGCTCAGACCAGGCCTTTCCCTGCCAGGTCAAACAGGGGCACAGTGACTTCTGCAGCTGCTTCCCCCACAGGCCAGCAGAGGCTGGGACCTTCCAACTACAGCCTAAGCTCCCGGGAGACCACCTGCCTCAGACACACCCCTCCCAATTTAAACTGCAGCCATGTTCAAAACAATCTCCAGTTAAAAAAAATGGTACCACCAAAAAAATAAAAAAATAAAAAAATCATCCAGCTAAAAACAAACAAAAAGATGGAGTGACTATGGATGAAGAGACCAAGAGGGACACACACGTGACAAGTACACCGAAAAATTAATGGTGAAATCCAGGTGGGGGGTATGCAGGTATCAACTGCAAATTTTTTTGATCTCTGCTATATGTTTTAAGTTTCCCTAGCAAAATGCTAGAAGAGGGGCCCAATCCAACAACCAGATGCAATGTGTGGCCTTATCTGAATCCTGACCCTAACACACTATATTTAATTGCTAGATCTTTTGAGGGGTAATAATAGTATGGTGGTTATATATTTTTTTAAAAGAGTTCTCATTTAGTATTTATGCAGTGGAATAGTAAAGTGTGGGGGAGAAATGGGCTGAGGTGTAGCTCAAACAAGATGATTCATGAGTTCATAACCACTGAAGCTGGTTAATCCCACAAGGGTTTCTGCTCTTTTCTCAATGTTCTGGAAACTTTTCATAATTAAGAGGTTTTTTATATTTTATTTTTTAAACACTGGGATGGGCTCTTTGTTTCTACAGAACAAATCCCAGCACTACCAGTCATGCTCTAGGGTTCCCCTGCTCCATCCTGACCAAATCTACACAGGATGTGAGTTTGAAGAAAATGCACAAACAGTAGTAGCTACCTGGGGAGCAGCCTGCTCAGACAGGAAAAGAGGGGAGAGGCCTGTTCTGCTTTAAGATTTCTTACTCTTTCATTCGACCAACTGGGGGTCCCCCACAACTCCAATCTCTCCTGCCCTTCTCCCCCAAATAGAATCTACCTTCTGGAAGCTACTTTTAGTTTCTGTAGAAATATGTGACACAGCAGGGCATCAAGGCCCCCAGAAAATGGGGTTCCATGGGGTTCAGCTCCTTCCCTTAGCAACTTCAGCTCTCTCCCACATTACGTGACTATGGAAGCTTAGGGCCACTAACTTTAAGTATCCAATAGGTTAGCTGGGCACAGTGGCTCACCCCTGTAATCCCACCGACTCAGGAGGATGAGGCAGGAGGATGGCAGGAGGCCAGAGGCAGCTTGCTTAATTTAGTGAGACCCTGTCTCAAAACAGAAAGTAAAAAACAGGCTAGGGGTGTAGCTCAGTGGCAGAGTGCTTGCAAAGCATGCATCAGGCCCTGAGTTCAACCTTCAAGTACTGTCAGAAAGAAAGAAAAGAAAAGAAAGGAAGGAAGGGAGAAAACAGAATCTAAAAGGTGAGGTGAGGCTTCAAGACTTTCCCTCTGAGGACTGAGGATATAGCTCAGTGGGAAGGGACATGCCTAGCATGCACAAGGCCCCGGGTTTGGCTGGGTATGGTGGCTCATGCCTGTAATCCCAGCAACTCAGGAGGCAAAGGCAGGAGAATGGTGAGTTCAAGGCCAGAGGCAGCCTAAGTATCTTATATCTTAGCAAGACCCTGACTTGAAATAAAATTAAAAATTGGGCTAGGGGTGTAGCTCAGTGACAAGTTCCTGGATTTAACCCACCGAGTACTGAAAAAAAAAAAAAAAAAAAAAAAAAAAAACTTCTTCCTGGGCTGTAGTACCAACTTCCCATAAAACAACAAGATCTCTTTTCTTTTTTTTTTTTTTTTTTTTTTTTAACTTTTTGAGACAGGGTCTGGCTAAATTACACAAACTGCCTCTCCTCTGGAACTTGCAATCCTCCCACCTCCACCTCCCAAACCACTGGGATTACAGGCTTGCACCACCTCCCCTGGCTGGATCTCATTTCTTGAGTGATCAAGGAACCCCATAGAGAATCTCAATAGAAGTCAATCCAAAAATGCTCTTGCAAGGACTTTGGGAGTTGTTTTCCTTCCTTGTGTTGGTGTACGTATGCACTCCCATATGTGCATTGAGTATTTTGGGATAGTGTATCTGGATTTAAAAGTGGCAGTAAAATCCCTCACAGAGCCAAACCCAAAAGTTGGCAAGAGAAACCCCACTGCCCCTCAATCTCTCTCCTCATGCTGGTCAGTTCCCACCATGAAGCCAGCCCAGGGTCCAGTGCCTCTACTGTCACTAGTAAACTTGCTGGCTGGAACTCAGGTTTGAGTACAAGTTTCATCCCATGAACATTATGTGACTTCTCTGGGTCTTGGTGTCCCTATGTGTAAGATGGGTAGAAAACTTCTGCCCTACTCACAGGACTATTTACAAGAATTTTTAAAACTGGCAGCACTTTATACCATAAACTTCCAACTTCTGCTGTACTCATATTTTCCCATGATATACCATAGAATATTAGGTTTCAGGAATGTATTTATATTTTAATCTTGATTTTCACATCACATGCAAGTGAGCACATTAAGTCTCTGAGAAGTCCTCTAGGTTTTGTTGTACCTGGCAGTGGTAGTTTTTGCTGTTTTGCAGTGCTAGGAACCAAACGTGGGGCCCTGCACATGGTAGGCAAGTGCTCTACTAAGCTACATGCCCAGTCGTTTTTTGTTTTGTTTTGTTTTGTTTTTGTTTTGACAGGGTCTCCCCCGATGTAGCCCAGGCCAGCCCCAACCTCACAATCCTCCTTCCGGTCTCCTGAATGACGGGATTGCACAATGAGCCACCACACCCAGCAGCCTTGTAGGGTTATTATTATTATTTTTTAAAGTCTATTTAACATCATGGAATCTATTCTTTCCAATTTCTTAACTTTTTGGCTCCCTAAACCCTTTCCTCCTGGGAAACCAATTAACAAACTGCTCAAGCTCCTTGTAACCGCTAAAGAACAGTTCAGGAAATACAGCCCCCTATGGATGCAAGGAGGCACCATTTCCCATCTGGGGCCCAGCACCTTTCTCTGTGGTACTAATCTCACTCCCCACCCGGGAACCAATGCTCTGGTTCTCATTCCCATCCTTACTGGCTGCACCCTACACCAGGGACAGACAGGATCCTGCAATTTACCTATTCTGTCCTTGAAGAGAGGGCCCATCAGCTTCTCCCAAACATGCACCTTTAGCTATGCCCAATGCCTCCTTGCATGCTGAGAGCCACCTCAGCCTTAGACACTGCATGTCTGCCACTAAGCCCTCAGGGTCCTTGAATCCTGCGTCCTCCTTGGGAAAACACACTGCCTCTCCAGAGCACTGGGGCAGGGGCCAGTACAACTTCTGCTGCTTTCTCGAAGCCTTCTCCCCTTCCTCTGAGCTCTATGATCTAACACACAATAGCCCTCCAGTCACTACCCTGCCTCCCCATCCACTCTGGGAGCTCAGCAAGGACAGGGATTCTGTGCCATGCAGCTTTGAGAGGAAAGAGTGCAAATGACTAAAAGGATGTACTCAGAAACCCGGGATCAAATCTTGTTTCCACAACTTATTACCTAGATAATCAAGTTATTTAACTTCCCTGGAGCTCAGTTTCCTTATCTGTGGAGTGGAGCAAACAAGAGTGCCTGATCTTGGGGTTGTTGTGAAGAGTGTCGATATCATTTAAGTCCTTAGGACTGTGTCTGGCACACAGTGAGCACTACATTGGTGTTGGCTAGTACTGTTATTATCGTTTGGTCTCTCATACCCCATACTGGGCAACCTGTAAAAACTCTTCACGTCTGAATTTACTAACCTTCAGCAAAGGAGACTTTACACACGCAGGGGGTTAGGAAGGGTACTCCAGGCTGAGAGGAGGGCACCAGGAACCCGACCTGTGCTGAAGACTGGGTGGGGTGTTCCCGCCAACCCATCAGGGTGCTTTCCCGCCCCAGCACAAAAGCCTAGCCCAGCCAAACCAGCCCTACTGCTAAAGCCACAGATTGCCAGGACTGGATAAGGCCCATGTCTGCGACAGAGTAGAAAACCGGGGCTCGCCAGGCCTCTTCTCCACTTCACCGCCCTACTCTGGTGCTCCACAAACCTTCACCCTGATCTGCTATGGAAGGAAACCCGTTTTCGACTTTATTGGGGGGGGGGGGTGGAGTGAGAAGTCAAGGAGCACAGACACAGCCTGCACCTGGTGGACTGTTCTGATACGCACAGATACTACCATTTCACGGTATACGGAGTTACCCACGTGATCCTAAAGAGAGCAAAAGCCGTTTATCTCTCTTCCCTCCAAGCACCCCAACTGTACGTGATTTTTCTCCTGGGACTGAAGGACCGTCCGAATTGGTCTGGCTGCTCCAAAACCCAGCGCCGCGGGAGGGTACCGCCCAACGCCGGCCGGGGACTGTCGGTCCTGGCGCTCTTCCGGGAGGAGGTGGTGCTCCTCGCGCGCTCGCAGCCAGTGAGCCGGCCCCCTTCCCTCACTCACCGGTGTCCAGAGAGGTGAACCTGGCGCTCGGGCTGCCTCGCCGGCTGCCGCTGCCGCTGCCGCCGCCGCCGCCGCCGCCGGGCATGGCCAGCGTCTGCAGCTGCCGGACCAGCTCGGGCACGCGGTCCCAGTGGCCCTCCGCGCGGCAGCGCTCCAGCTCGCTCTCCATCTTCAGGTGGGAGCCGTGCGCGCCCTTCGCAGCCATCTTCGCGCGGGCGCTGTCATGGGAGGTGCGGCTGAGAAGTGGAGACCCGGCCGGGGGCGGCGTCCTGGCTGGGGCGCACACGCGGGCGGAGTCGACGGGGGTGCAAACGGCAGCTGGGGCCCAGGTGGCAGCGGGGGGCCAGGCGGCGGCGGGCGGGCAGCAGCAGCAGCAGCGCCCAGCGCACCGCCCGGCACCTCCAGGCTGGGGCTCGGGCTGCCCGGCCCCAAAGCTTCCAGGAGCAGCCTCCGCCTCTGCTGTAGCAGATTCTGGCGCTGCTGCCACCGCCGTTGCTGCAGCTGCTGCCACAGCCCCCGCCCCTGGCTCGGGCGTCTCCAGCTGCGAACCCGCCCCCGGCCGCGGCTCCACCCCACCGGGGGCGCGGCGAGGCCCCGGCGAGCGCGGCGCGCGGGCGGCCAGCGCGGCCATAGCAGCCAGGCGCGCGACGGGCGCTCGCGGTCGCGCCGGCGCCTGCCCCCTGCCCCAGCCGCCGAGTCGGAGCTCACTTTAATGCTGCGCGGAGCCCGGGCGCCCGGGGGCGCTTCGCTCCCTGCCCCCTCCCCATCCCATGGGGCTCTTGGCCTGGGAGTACCCCGCCCCGGCGACCTGGCTTTGTGTGGTGGCCCCGTCACCGCCGCTGCCCACGGCACGTCACAAATCCGGGGAGAGGCGGCCCAGTCGGCCCCAACTCTCGAGAGCGAGCCTCCCCGGGAGCCGGCCTGCGGCGCGACCGCCTGGCGCGTCACTCCTGCGGGGCTGGGAAGCAAACAGGCTACTGGAGTCTGCTCTCCGGTAGAACCAACTCTGAGAGAAATTTTTTTTTTTTTTAAACAGCAGAGTTCCTCTTTCCAATTTGATTCTTCTACGCTAGCCGGGTGGCTTGCATCTCTGTTGCTCTGGGTTTCTTGAAGGCTCTACGCTGATTTTTCAACTTGATATTTACTTATTTCTTCACTGTGGTGTCTAAAGAATGATCAGAGCTGCATGGGGCGCTTGGCAGGCTTTAGCCCTGCGCTGTGGAGTGCCCAGAAGTTCACAGGATTACAGGGCCGGGACAGGAGGGAGAGGCCACGACCACCCTGCCTGGGAGACCGACTCTAGTGCGACAAGGGCTCACAGTCCTGGAAGCAGGATGGAGGATGTCACTCAAGAAACCACAGCAAGATAAAAAACTCCAAAAACTTGTACTTGAATCACATGTTTGGCCCATATCCAAGACTTCACTAGACAGCAGGGGCAGGGCAAGCATTTAAGTACAAACTCCTAGGAGTTAATAAGTGACCACTTCCTGTCCCTCATGGAGGTCTTCACCACTGCCTGCCCCATGGCTTTGGGAGTAACATGTTCAGTGTTAGGTAACTCCCTGCTTGGTGTTTCCAGACAGCCGTAATGAAGGGAGGGGTTTTGCATCAAGCTGAGTTCCACCCCTGTTGCCTAGCCCCAGAAGGCCCTTCCTAACCTGTCCTCAGCTCCCCTGTGGATACCTTCCTCTCTGGGTTCCAAGTGCAGCTCCAGTGCCTGCCTCCAGGACTTGGATTTGCTGACCCTGCGTGCTGTTCTGAGCACCTGGGTCTGCTGTGAACCCCAGGGGCCAGGAGGTAGATGGAGAAGAACTGGGACAGCTCTGGCAGTTGGCATTTAGAGACAATTTACTCAGTTGACCCATAAAACCCTTCTGTCCTACTCCTGTCAACTCCTGTCACACTGGCTTTTTGTTGCCCTCTGGCTGCCCTTAGTGGTCACTAGAGCCAGATTACACTTGGAAAGAGAGGTTGAGTTAAGGTGGCCTGAAAATGCATTGTGATTTGTACTGCCCTTCAACACACAGGCCCCATTCGTGAGAGTCAGCCCTAGGGCAAGAGTGAACAGCAGGGTTGTTAAAAAGAGAGGTGGATTTGACAGAAATAAGGAAATCTCTTCCTTCCCAGTCCTTTGCCAACCCCTCTGCAGGTGGCAGAACCGGAGGGAACTGACTGCAGACAGAATTGTGGCCTGTTTCTTTGACCTGGTGTTGTGTGAAAGCCAAAGAGAGCACAGATCAAAGGATGGATTACCTTAAACTTTGTGAACCATGAGTTTATTAGGGGTTTTATACAGGGGTGTGGGTAATTTGCGGAAAGCTTTTACTTACAGCTACATGGAGAGGAGGAATTCCCTCCAAGAAGTTCTTGCCTGCAGCTGTACCCCTGCAGCAACCATTACAGTCAGATCTCAGAAGCTAAGCAGGGTTCGTCCTGGTTAGTACTTGGATGAGAGACCTCCAGGGAGGCTTGGGAAAAGGACCAGGTAACCCACTCCCCAAAAAATCAGCCATTGAAAACCAGTGTTGGGTAGTGTTTTGTCTGTTGTACATAGGGTTGGTATGAGTCGGATACTAACTCACGGGCACATAACAACAAACAACAAGTTCTTATCAAGATGTCCCAAAGCTGCACCACCTTTAACTCCCTGCCAAGTGGGCTTCCTCACAGGACCAGGCCCCTCTCCCTCCCACCTGGGCTTTCTTATAACAGCAGTATGTGTCCCTCTGGCAGCCTCATGGGCAGCTATACCACTTAAAACTTTTCTGTTTGTCTACTCTTGCTCTTTCTTGCTCTCTGTTCTCTTCAGTTCTGTTCGCCTGCTCTCTAGCCTGTTGTTTACCTCTTGTATGTATATACCCCTCACTTGAGAGTCATGTAACCTTCCTTTCTACCCCACCTCCCTTCAGGAAGGAATGCTGATACATTGTGATAGATCTAGCTAACTTGTATATTTTTTTTAACCACAGTCAGGATGGTTACAGGGCCACTGCCCCTGGAGGCCTACCAAATGTTTTGTATGGATGTAGCACTCAGCTTAATAAGAGGAATCATCTGCATACCTGGTTGGTGGACTTGAAGGAGCACACAGTCTTCATGCTTTGGATTTGTAACAAGTGTTTCTCAATATGCCTGGCCACTTTTCTGCTCTTCTTCAGCAGGGAGACAAGACTCTGACCCTGTAGTGACCAACATTTTCCAGGGGAATGAGAGACTGTAGGAACAAGAACAAAAAGGAGCTGTGACTGTATCAGTAACATTTGCCAATATAAAAGGCAAATATAAGAGGAAAGTGTAGTGTTATTTTTTAGCAATCTGAAATCTCTCAGGTGAGAGTTTAGAACAAATTCTGATAAAGACTATTCTCATATGCCAGCTCAACAAAAATAGTACCAAAACAGCTTGGTGGGTTCATTGCTGACTAGGAGAGGAAGCACATTGTCCTTGACGGTCTTAGTGTCTCCAAGAAAGTAATGAAGTTCACAGGAGGGAGTCAATGCATTTGCTGAAAAATGTGTATTTTCAGTGAGCAACAAAGATTGTATAGCAGGAGACATCATCTAGTTTAAAGCAGACCCAGAAACTAAGTCAGCACAAGACTTAGCTGCTTCTCACAGGCAGGTGGAGAGGCTTATGCCCCTGAACACTGTTAGGTTGTTAGATAGATATTAGCAGGCCATTGGAGGAAAAGGGAGTGGAAAATGCCTCCTGATTTCAGCCATATGGGACAGACTTCCCAGGACATTAGAGGGACATTATTCCAAAGGGCCCCACACTCTAATTGAGATTAGTGACTGTCTGAATCCCCAGGTTATGAACAAAGGCAGACCATTCCCAGGTATCCATCTATGGGCTCATTCTTTTGAAGTATACCCAGAAGTCCATTAATCCGTTTTATAGAACAGTGACTCCAGGCTCCATACACCCTAAACCACAGAAGACTACTAAACAACAGAAGGCTTTCCACTCAGTCTGTTCAGGAAGGATGGAGCTTAAGTTTGGCACTCTAGGCTCACCTCCCACTGGGTGAGCCATTGCTTTACTCTAGTTTCAACAAAACTAGAGTGAGGACAAAGATCGCTGGGCACCCTATGCAATCTTGGGGCATCTGCCTTGTTTGTCTATCCAAGGTGATTGTCCTAAAAAGCTTGTTTAGCTTTTCTCCCCCTCCTCCCCCTCCCCTTCCCCCTCCTCCTCCCTCTCTCTTTCTTCCTTCACCTGTACAACACTCTAATCTTAGGTAGGTTCACTCAAATAACCAAGGTTCTCCCAGGTTTTTTCCCCAGGTTTATCCAAGCATCTGCAGGTGCCTTAGTTCTCCCGAGTAATTACTCCTTCAGGGTGAACTTTCTTTGTAATAAACCTTGCCTTTATTCTACTCTATTCTCTCTGTATTCTTTCAAACAGAAGACACAGGACCGAGGTATTGCTGCCAGCTTCCCAGTATCACCTGTTGCCTGGACCCTTCCCCAGTATCAGAACCACAAAGCAGGCTGTGGTAAGCTGTTGACTTTAGTGATTCTCCTGAAGTTAAGGGCTTGGTGAGGTCTCTCGCACATGTGGTCAAAAGGTTTATTATACTTAAGCCCAGAAACATGCAGTATCGAAGACCTAATTTTAACTCACAGAATGTCTGTTCATGTTAAGATCCCCAGGGAAAAGTTTACCAAGGTCTCAGTTAAGTGAAATAGTGACAGAAATTTCAGAAAAGTTCAGACCACATTGCCTGCAGTGGCCAGTAAGACCCAGAAATCCTCATAATTGTCTTTTCTTTATCAGTTAGGAAACGTTTTGCATATCTGGTTGTCTGGAGTAAAGGATTTATCTCCATAGGATGAATCTTATCTTTTCTTTTAGGTGTTGCCTGAGCTGAATGGCGCAAGCAAATGGATGAACCAGTCTTATAGGTCACCTCTTCTGCAGGACACAAAGTCATCCACATATCGGATAAGAACAGAGTCACAGGACACTTTACGGCCATTGGGTTCCTAATTGAGCACTTGTGAAAAACAAGGAGGGCACCTCACTGAACTCTGAGACACAGCAACATAGGTATATTATTGCTTTTCCCTGGGGAGGATGGATAAAAGTATTGACTATTTTCATCTAAAGAGACATCCAAGGAAATATACCATAGATCTACAGCTATAAAACACTGAGACCTCAAAAGAGTGAAATAATATCTGAGTTTGGTACCCTAGAGAGGTGGAGAATAACTATTTATTGTTATTATTGTTATTATTGTGCCCATATCAATTATAAGTTTATAAGGTTGTCCTTTAATTTCTAGAGAAATGTTTCTTTGTGGGTTTAAGGGTAAAATGGGAAATCAAACACCTTCCTTGGTGTCTTGGTTTTTTGCCCCCTCCTTTTCTTTCTGAGTTCTAGGGTTCTTTCAAAATACTTGGCAAGTTGAGGTCTGGCTGTGAGGCTATTTCCCATTGTAGTTTCTGCTTGCATATTAAATCTCCTATTTGTGGTTTAAAGGTATTCACAAAAAGAGACACATCTGCTTCAGGGTCTACTGAATACTCTTACTAAGTATGAAAGGGCCTGGCCCTGAATTCTCCCTTAAACTTCTCTTTTGACAAAGAACTGAAACAGAGAACAATCTGAAGACTGAAAAGTATAGCTTCTAAAATACCTTGACCAACAACTACAACTTTTCTAAACTTTAGTTGTATATACAATCCAAGCTCTTTAAGTCACTGTTGGAGGTCTTCCTATTTTTCAGTTGAACTTTTTCCATCTGGGGTTTACACTAGCATATGGATTAAATGGTGTACATCTGGCTGCTTTGGATTATATGTCCCTAAAACACTTCCAAATTCCTCTGCAAAGTTCTATCTTATCTAGGCCTTGAAAAGTCCTTAACAATGGCTTTCACCTTCAAATGAAACCAGGACCCATAGAATTTTTTTTCTCTTCTAGAGGAGGTTTCCTTTAATGAAGTAAGTGAATATTGGGGTATCTGGCTGTTCAGAAGGCAAAGAGAGTGGGCAAAGGGAGAGATGGGGACACAGGAAGATGGAGGTACATAGCATTAGGAGAACAGGAGAGTTAGGTTTAATCTGTGATATGAGAGATCTAAAAGATCATTTTCACATTTTTGTTTTGGCCAAGGAATCTGTTAAGGAAGTAATTTTGGAATCCTTTTTTTTTTTTCTTTTTTTGGATGCTGCTTCATGCTAATAAAAAAGTGAAGACCTTTGGATGTTTAGAGTTGTGTTCCCTCTTTGCTCTAAAGTACCTCTCAAGTGAATAATTTTGTCTATATCAGAAGCTCCTCATAATGGCCACTGTAATTCTAAAGTATAATTCTAAACTATGGTATCATGGAATGATGCTATTTAGAAAACTAAGTGCATATATTTAGGTTATACCATAAATTCATGTGAGAAATGGGAATCTGGCCCAGGGAAAGCACAAATTGAGGTTTATAGTGGGATAACCCCTGAGAACCTATGAATGGCAAGCTGAGAATTGTTTGTGCTTCCAGTGGCTCAGAGGCCCTCAGCTGTGCAGTTAGACATTTTCCAAATAGTACCCTGATGAATTTATAGTTCCCAGAAGAAGGAACCAAAGCCTCATGAAGTTTTGATCAGAGGCAAAATTTGTCTCTGGGCAAATTAGGAATTGACCCACTGGAACCCACACCTGTCCTCTTCACTAAAATCTTTCCCTTTGTCTGGGTACAACAAAAAATGACAAGGGTGGACATAGGCAAATAGTAGTATGGTTAGAAATATGACAGATATTCTAAGAAGAAAATGTTTTCAAATATGGTCAGATAATCAAAAGATTCCTAAAGAGTTGTTTTGTTTTGTTTTGTTTTGGTTTGGTTTGCAAGTCCTCTACCACTGAGCTACACTTCTAGCCCATTTTTTATGTTTTATGTTGAGACAGGGTCTTGCTAAATTGCACACACTGTCTCTGGCCTTGAACTCCTGATCCTCCTGCTTTCATCTTCTGAGTTTAATACTGCTGGAATTATAGGTGTGCACCATGGCACCCGGCTCCTAAAATGGTTTTCTTACTGCTAGAAGACAGACTTGTTATTGGGAGAGCTTACTAAAAAGAAAAACTGAAGGAAAAAAATAAAAGGAGCTTTGGCCTAATATAAGACTTCCATCCCACACTGTTTCATTCTGAAAGACCACCAGGCAGAAGGCTCAGTGGTCTCAGAGGAGCACACTCTTTCTGGGTCAGGGGTCTTGGGCCATAATGGCCAAGATGTCTCACTTGGATCTCAGTTGGATCTCCATAATTGAATGCTACTTCTTTGAGATTATCCACAAGACAATTTTGTGCTAATTCACACAAAGGAGAATATTACTCTGAGAGAGTCCTAACAGCCTCCAGAATGGGAGGGCACAGCCAGAATATGTATAAAGTGCTGAGTCTATTTTAAGATAGCTATTCCAAAGATGGGGCTTGATTAGAATTGTGCAAGAATCATGGCACAATAGCTTAAAATTGTTGAACAGAACAAGATGAGGACTTTGAGAGAGGGTTTCAAAGAGTCTTTGAGACTAAACTGTGGTTTGATGCTACCCTTGAAAAGTAGCAAAATTCATTCAAATAGTTTCTTCTTGAAACTTCTAGGAAAAAAGTGTAAAATTATTTATTACATTCATCATCCCAGGCAAGAATTTCCTGCAATATTAAAGCCACATAAACACCAACAGTGAGCTGTTTTAGTGTAGATGGTTTCCATTCTTCTTGTGTACTTGCACAAAGATTCATTATGTGTGATTATTACAACATCCTCCTCACCTCCATCAAGTCACTGTTATACTGGTTGCCACAGTGGTTGTGAGTAGTGAGGCTCAGGTCACCCAATGCTCCTAGCCAACTCAGAAGTGGAATAATAAGCCTGAGGAGACATCTTCCCCACCTTCTACTCCAGTCTCTTCTTTCATCCTTGTCATTTGGAGCCATCCCTTTTGCCATATGGGGTCCCCTAGAGGCTTGTGTTCCCACCACAAACTAGATTACTGACCAGTGCACTGCTTTTTATGACACCCTACTCGTTATCACTCTAAAAATCATAGGATTGAATATGAATTTAGGCTTTGCTTCGTGACCAACGGTTGTTTTATTCACTCAGGCCATCAGGATATGTGATGCAGCATGGAATGACAAATTGCCTCTCCGATCTTATGTAGTCACATTACCCATGATCTCTACGTTCGGGAATCAGCTTTTGTTTGTTACCATGATTATTGGCTCACAGCATTTCTTGCCCATGCTAGCTCATGTCTTAATTATTAGTACAGAATCAGCCCTCTCAGAATGTTGACATTAAGTCTCTGCCAGATCTAGCTGGCTGGTCAGTCTTTCCCTCTGACAGCTGCCAGGAAAACCACTTGTAATCATTAGGCTGAAGGCTAAAGTCCTGCATAGGGAAGCTTCAAAATTGTGAATTATTTGTGTATGTGCAGAGTAGGCGCCCAGTAATTATTCATTAATTCTAGAATCTTAGCATGCCACAGGGTTTCCAGGCCTGGGAAATGAGAGCTCTGAAGTGCCTTTTATCCTCCCTGCCCCCGTCCTTTATGAATGAGGCAGCAACACCTCCCTCCATGCGTAGGCCTCCCCCCACCTCTCCCATCCCTCTTGTATCTTGGGGTCTCAAGTGACTCCTGATTCTCCTTGGTGGCTTCTGTGTCCTCTTGCAAGACTATTGCCATGGTCCGCTCCCCAGAACAGGGGCCTATAATGTCTCCCTGTTTTGTGCCTGATTACTGCCATCTTGAGGGAGAGAAATGACCGAGCTCACAAATGCTCAGAGCCCTTCCAGTTCACATTAGCTGGTAGATGACAGGTCCTACCACTCCTGGTGCCAGCTTTGAGTGTCTAGCCTCTCAGCTAAAAGCAGTTATAGGCCATAAAACATAACTTTGCTCTTTCTACTTTTAAATTCTTCTTTCTTTCTTTTTTTCTTTTTTTTTCCTTTCTTTTAAAAAATAATTTTGGAGCTGGGCACGGTGATGCACACCTGTAATTCCAGCACTCACCAGGTGGAGACAGGAGGATCATGAGCTCAAGGCCAGCCTGGGCTACATAGTGAGATCCTATCCCAAAAAACCAAGGGTCTTGGTTGTAACTCAGTAGTAGAACACTTGCCTAGCACACAGAACACTCTGGGTTCAACCTCTACTGCTGAAAAAAAAGAATGTTTTTGCTGTGAAAATGTCATAATGAAAGAAAAGTGCATGAGATGTAATTGTTATAAGCTTTTAAACCACCAACTAGGGTCAGGAAGCCTGCAGCCGTAGCCCTGTGGCTTCTGATCCCGTCAGATCTCAGAAGCTAAGCAGGGTCGGGCCTGGTTAGTACCTGGATGGGAGACCGCCTGGGAACACCAGAAGCTGTAGGCTTGGGAGAAGGACCTGGCAACCCCCTCCCAAAAATTAATCTGCCATTCAAAACCCTATAAACAGCAGAGAGGCACTGACAATAGTGTTTCCCCTGTTGTACGGAGGGTCGCTATGAGTCGGATACCGACTCGACGGCACCTAACAACAACAACAAGGGTCAGGAAATAAGGTTTTACACTGCGTCCCAGAAACCCCCACTATACCACTTCCCAAACACAACCTTCTGCCTCTTAAAAGGATATAAAGGAAATAATAACTACTGGCTTTTATGGTAATTACTAGATTGCTTTCTGATAGCTTTTACCAGATTTAGGGAATTATTTCTATTCCTAGTTTTTGTCTTTTTAAATTATAATTGAGGTTGCATTTTGTGCATTTTGAGATGATCATATGAATTTTCTCTTTAAGTCTACTAATGTGGTGAACTGCTTTGATTTTCAAGTGTTAAGCCATCTTTGCATTTCTGGCCTAAGACAGACTTAGTTGTGTGCATTTCCTATGGGTGCTATAGTAAATTAACACATACTTGGTGGCTTAAAACAACACACATTTATTATCTTATATTTCTTGAGGTCAACAGTCCAAAGTAATTCTTATGGGCGACATCAGCAGACTTGTTTTCTTCTTGATGCTGCAGAAAAGAATCAGTTTCCCTTCTTTTTCCCATTTCTAGAGATTAACTGTATTCCTTGGCTGGTGGCCCCTTCCTCCATCTTCAAGGCTCATCACTCCAACCTCTGCTTCTGTGCTCATGTTTCCTTCCTGACTTGCTCCTTCCTGTGTCCCTCTTATAAAGACTCTTGTGATTACATTGGGCTTGTCACCAGTCAGCTGGCTGGGGTCCTTTTTCTGTATTTCGATAGAAACCATGGCTAGGCACAGAGAAGCTCTTCATGTGCTGGCCTTTGTCAGTGTCTATATCCCTGAGAGTTTGATGGCAGTGAGCAGTGACAGCAGACATGCAGGAGCCTCAGCAGCAAGTGGCGCCTTCTAGTGCTACAACTTGTTTTTAATTATTTTATTTTATTTTATTGTGGCACAGGGTCTTGCACGTACTTTGCAAGTGCTCTCCTGTTGGGCTGCAACCTCAGACCTTTTTTTTTTTTTTTTTGGAGTCAGGATCTCATTAAGTTATGCAGGCAGCCTCTAGCCTTGAACTTGTGATCCTCGTGCCACTGCCTCCCAAGTCATTGGGATTACAGGCATGCACCACAGCACTCAGCAGTGTTACAGTTCTTATGTAGGCCAAAGAGATGGGGACTCCTAAGCCCATGAGTGCTACAGCTCTTAAATATAAACTGAGGAGGTTGGGATTCCTCTGCCCTTGATAGCAGCTGGTATCACAGCTTTCTGGGAGAATGGCTAGGTATCAGGACTCCTCAGCCTTGGTAGTAGGTGATGTTGCAGCTTCTGGACGGAACTAGGTATAAGGATTCCTCAGTCATAAACAGCAGCCAGTTTAATAGCCTGGTGGTGCATGCTATAATCCCATCACTAGGGAGGCTGAGGCAGGAGGATTGTCAGATTGATGACAGCCTGGATTATATGGTGAGCTCCTGTCTCAAAAAAAACAAATGTTGTGGTTAGGTGCTGTTGTGTCTGACTCATAGCAGCCATATGCATAACGGAACAAAATGCTACCCGACATTGTGCCAAACGCACAATTTTTTTTTTAAGTTTGAGCCTGTTATTGTAGTCACTCTTGTTTCTTCTCATGCCACATCAGCTAATGGACATGCCAGTGGCTTTCCTCAATTCCTGTCATTAAGGTCAATTCTACTTTGAGGAGGCAACTCTTTTCCACTTTTCTCTTGAATGCCTTCCAGCCTGGGGGCTCATTTTCTAGCACTATATCTGGCAGTGTTTTTCTGCTATTCGTAGGGTTTTCACTGGCTAATTGGTTTGGGAGTGGGCGACTGGGTCCTTCTCCCTAATCTGTTCTAGTCTGAAAGCTCAGCTGAAACCTATCCACCATAGGTGGCCCTGCTGGCATCTGAAATACCAGTGGCATAGCTTTCAGCATCACAGCAACACACAGTTCCCCCCCACACGCACACACAAGCTCACAGACAAATAAAAAACACAAAGAAGTGAGTGGTGATTTTAAGCTGTTAGCTTTATAGGAATTTGCTATGCAGAAATAGAAAACTCATAAGATCACTCAATTTTTATTTATCTACAAACATCTTTTCATGTTTACTATTGAAAAATATTTTAGGTGGACATAGTATTTGATGCTAGCAGTTTTCTTTTACACTTTGAACATATCACACTGTTTTCTGGCTTCCATTGTTGCTGTAGAGAGTTCAGCTGTCTGTGTAACTGTCACTACCTTGAAGATGATCTTTTATTTCCTCTGTCTTTAATATTTTTCTTTTTCTTTGTTTTCTACAAATGTACCTACCAAAGATTTCCTTTAATTTAGGTTGGGATTTGACAATTTTTTTTGATTCTGAGCTTGAAGTCTTTCATCAGTTCTGGAAAATTCTTTGTTATTATTTCCTCAGATACTATCTTTTTTCATTCTCTCCATTCTTCCTGGATCTCTAGATATCAGTGAGGCTCCTCATTGTGTTCTCTGTGATTCTCTCCTTCTCTTTTCTGTTTCCAACTTTTTGTCTTTTTTCATTTTAGATGATTTCCTCTGTCATCTTTCCTAATTCATCAATTCTCTCTTCTGTTGGGTCTAACTTGAGATTTTAACATTTCTTACTTTATTATTTTGTTCATAAGTTTCTATTTGACTTCTTTTTCCCGTATGCTATGTTACTTTTTTATAGTTTTTAGCTATCTGCCCAAATTTTCAAATTTGGCTTTTACTTCTTTGAGAATAGTAATCAGAGTTTGTTTGTTTAACAATCTCTGTCTGATAATTCGTTTCTCAAGGTGTGATCTGTTGATTATTCTAGCTTTTTCCTATTCTATCTTATTTTGGGGGCTGGGATTTAACTCAGTTGGTAGAGCACTGCGCTGAAGTCTCTGAGGTCCCGAGTTCAATTCCCAGCACCGCAAAAATGGGAGAAGGACCTGGCAATCCACTCCCAAGGCAATCCTGAAACAGTCAGCCATTGAAAACCCTATGAGGGTCGCTATGAGTCGGATACCGACTTGAGGGCACCTAACAACAACAACAACCTTATTTTTTGTCTAGTTGTCTTTGATTACACAGATCATTGCATTTGAAAAATTATTGTAGAAATCATTGAGACTTAGGATGATTTTATTTTCCTCTGAAAGGATCTTTTGTCCTCCAGTAATCTTATTTGTTTAGTAATTTCTTTAGTGTATATCTTAATGGGTTTCACTATGACATTTCTATACATGTATCTGGAGAAGGACCTAGCAATCCACCCCTGAAACACTCTTGAAACAGTATCAGCCATTGAAAACCATATGAGGGTCACTATGAGTCAGACCAGCCTCAATGACACTTAACAATAACAACACACATGCATTTTATTTTACATTGCTCATGTTCACCTCCCCCACTATCTCTACCAATTGTCCCCATTTGTACTTGCTTGTTTTATTTGTATCTATATCTATATCTATATCTATATATCCAGATTTTGCCTTAAGGGAAAAATATGTTATATCCCTGAAAGGATCTTTTGTATAAGCAGTATTTTAACTATACATATTGGTGGCATACAGAGTGATAATTCAGTTGATATATCCATTATGCTACTATTGAGTCAAGCTTGCTAACACATCCAACTCTTTAACATTTTACAGAAAAAAAAAATTTTAAAGGTAAGAATTTTAGTTAACATGTAATGACAGTCATTTGCAAGCATGGGTTATAACACGATTTTTTGTGTATTTTCATAGAGTTGCATCCAGTATCTTGCATTATTTTTTCCCCTCTTTACCACTCTGTGTTGTTCCCTTTCCTTCACCCCCATTCTAAAAGAATTCTTAAATCTAACAATTCAAATCCAAGATTTTCATAGGATTGTTTTCTTTCACCTTACCCAGGTAGCAAAGTTGTAAATGAGAGTTGGGAGTGGACATGTTGCAAGAGGGCAAATTATAACGTGCAGTGTCATGGGAACATTTTACCTTAGAGACTAGAGAAAGAATTGTTCAACAACATGCTCGCAAAACACAATTTTAGTGGGAGAAAATGAATGCATTCCTATAGGACTTGCCCCACATGTCTGACAGCCAGTGCTGTGGGGCTGCAAGTGGCTGTGATGTTGAAAGCTATGCCACTTGTATTTCAGAAAACATCAGTGTCACCCATGGAGGCCAGGTTCCTGCTGAGCTTCCAGACTAAGATATTCCAGGGAAAAGAACACAGAAGACCACACTGTAAACAATTGCTATCCTTGGTGTGAGGTGCCATCAAGTGGACTCTGAACCATAGTGACTCTAGGTACAAGAAAATTAAACACTACCAAAAACTATGGCATGCTGGAACTATTTCCAGGGTTCAATGTTATTCATAGGGTTTATTATGGCTGATTTTTTCTAGAGTGGGCTGCCAGGTCCTTTTCCCAAGCCTACAATACTCGGTATTCCCAGGTGGTCTCACATACAACGAAAAACGAGGCATGTCCTTGATTAACCTCAGAGATCTAAGGAGATTGGATATTAGGGTGGTATGACTGTAGCTGTACCCATTAACATAACTTCTATAAATGAATATGTCCTGAAATTTTTATAATTATATATTCTAATTAATCACTCTCATTCTGATTGAAAAGGGTTACATTTTCTAATTATGTGTGTATAACATTGCAATGAACGTCTTTGTGTGAAAATAGTGTTATTGTAATTTTTCATTAAATAACCTCTCAGAAGTAAATCCAAGTCAAAATATTTAGATATATTATGATATATATGTATCATATTCTGACCATTGCTTTCTATTGCATTAATTTGAGTTCCCCTCAGAGTAGGTAATATGCACATTTTATAATACTTTTATCTTTATGATTTTTGTAATTTTGTACATGGGTCATTACTTAATCTTTCACACACACACACACACACACACACACACACACACACACACAGATGCATACACATACCACTCTAAGCTGCCATAAGATTAGCATATTGGCTGTCAGTGCCCTTGTGCCATGATAATTTGTCTCACCACAGCCCAGGAGCAACTGATCCAAGTGATCATGGTCTGAAACTTTTGAAAATGTAAACCCAAATTAATAATTCCTCCCTTCAAGTTAATTACTCAGGTATTTGTCACAGCCAAGAGAACATGACTAACATACTTATTGATGAGGTAGAGTATTGTTTCTGAGTGCCTGATGCACTTCTCATCAGCACTTCCTGCAGTTGATTATGGCTGAAAAATGGGATGCAGCCCGGAATCCTGAATGAATTGGATTCAAATTATTGGTCTAAGTATTTGAATGTATAAACTTCATAATCCGAATCCAAGATTCTCAGTGGTGGTTTTCTTCCACCTTGGAATAGTAGCACAGTCCAAGATGAGACTTGGAAGTGGACTTTTGCCTTGAGGAGAAATGATAGCATGCAGGGTCAGGGACACCTTCCTCTTGAAGGACTGGAAGGAGAGATGAGCAGCAACATGCCCGGGAAGCCCACTTTCAGTGATAGAAATTCAAACCATATCAATCATGATTTTTGTGTGTGTTGGCAGAGGACTTATTTGGAATTTGTAACCTCCCCCTATTAAACACCTGAATCATGAATGCACCCTAATATCCTGAGTCTCGTGCAATTTTTGACCAGTTTCCTAGGCTGAGAATCAGATGGGTATGGGAAGCATGCCTGTATTGGAATTGCATTATTAGAGCAAATTTTAGGATTCTTCTCATTCTGTTGAATGATCTGAATGCCATTTAGTTCAACTTGTCAACTTATCCATTCCTCTTGAAGTATACAAAGGGAAAGAAAGTTTGGGAGAGGACCTGGGAGGCAGGTGAATACATAACCCAAAGAAATGGAAGGTCTTTTCTGGTTCAGAGGTTGCAGAGAGAGCATAGAGCATCCTACAAAGGGAACACACATGCTGTGGGAGAAAATCAGACCATGGCAACAGGACTTGAGTAACAAGCTGAGTAATTGAGAAGCTGTGTTCACTGTTTAAACATAGCGTTGAGAAAGGCAAGTACCTGATGGATTCTCCTGCGCCCCCTTCTGGCAGGATTTAATGCTGAAAAATGGAATGCAACCTAGAAAGTCAAACAATTTGAATTCAAATGTCAGGTCTAATATTTCTCAAATTCAAATGCTTAGACTTAGCAATTCAAATCCAAGATTTTCATAGGATTGTATTCATTCATCTTGCCCCAGTGGCAAAGTCGTAAATGAGAGTTAGAAGTGGACACGTGTCAAGAGGGAAAATTATAAGCTACAGAGGCATGGGAAGATTTTACTTTAGGGATTGGAGAGAGACTTGAGCAACAATATGCTCCCAAAGCACAATTTCAGTGGGAGATGATGAATACATTTCTATAGGACCTGCCCCACATGTCTGTCAGCCTGTGCTGTGGGGGCTTCCAAGTTGTTGTGATGCTGAAAGTTATGCCATCTGTATTTCAGAAAACATCAGTGCCTCTGTGGTGGTCAGGTTCCTGCTGAGCATCCAGACTAAGACTTTCTAGGGAGAAGAGCATGTAAGCCCACTCTGGAAACAATTGTTCTTTTTGTGTGTTGTTGTCAGGTAGAGTTGGAACCATAGCAACCCTACATACAAGAGAATGAAACACTACCAAACACTGCACAATATCTGGCACTATTGCCAGTGGATCAGTATTATTCATAGAGTTTTCTTTGGCTGATTGTTTCTCAGTGGGGTCCTGAGTCTTTCTCTGACACTTACATAACCTCTTACTCCCAGGTGGTCTCATATATAAGGAATAATCAGACGTGTTCTTGCTTAACCTTACAGATCTGAGCAGATTGCCTGTCAGGGTTGTATGGCTGTAGGTATATCCATTAACATAGCTTCTATAAATGAATATGTCCTGAACTTTTTTGATTTATATATTGTAATCAATCATTCATATTCTGATGGAAAATGGTTACATGTGTTAATTATCTGTATAACATTGTAACGATCATCTTTGTGTAAAGATAGTGTTATTGTAATTTTTCATTAAATAATCACTCTGAAGGAGATTCAAGTCAAACATTTGACACAATATACATATTCTTATAATTACTTTCTAATGTATTAGTTTCAGTTCCCCATATACTGGGTACTATATGAATTTTATAAGACCTTTTATCTTTATTTTCATTTTTGTAAATTTCTACATGAGTTATTGTGCATCTTTCACACACACACACACACACACACACACACACACACACACACACACACTCCACTCTAAGAGGCCATCAGATTAGCAGATCTGCTTCCAGTGCCTTTCTTCCCTGATAAAATTTGCCTCACCCACAGCCCACATGCAACTTATCCAAGTGATCATGGTCTGAAACTTCTGAAATTGTAATCCCAAATAAGTCCTCTCATCAAGTAGTATTACTCAGGCATTTTTTCACAGCATTGAAAATGAGACTAACATACATACTGATGAGAACAAGTATTGTTCCAAGGACCTGGTGCTTTTCCCTACAACATTTCCTGCAGTTGAATAGGGCTGAAAAATGGAACGCAGCCTAGAATCATGAACAAATTGGATTTGAATTATTAGTGTAAGTATTTGACTGTATGAACTTTACAATTCGAATCCAAAATTTCCATAGGCCTTTTTTCTTTCACCTTGCCCAGGTGTCAAAGTCATAAATGAGAGTTGGAAGTGCACATGTGTTAAGAGGGAAAATTATAAACTGCAGAGTCACAGAAAGGTTTTTCTTCAGGGACTGGAAAGTGAATTGAACAACAACATGCTCACAAAGCACAATTTCAGTAGGAGAAAATGAATGCATTCCTACGTGACTTACCACATTTGTCTGTCAGTATGTGCCGTGGGGGCTTCCAAGTTGCTGTTATGCTGAAAACTATGCCACCTGTATGTCAGAATATACCCGGGTCATTCAAGGGGGGCCCGTTCCTGCTGAGCTTCCAGAGTAAGACATTCTAGTAAGAACACAGGAGATAATTATAGAAACAATTATTCTTGTTGTAAGGTATCCTCAAATGGGGTCTGAACCATAGCCACCCTAGGTACAAAAGAAGGATATACTACCAAACACTGTGGGATACATGCCAAAATTGTTATTGGTTCAATGTGATTCTGAGGGTTTTCTATGGCTGATTGGGACTGGATTAGACTGCTGGGTCTTTCTCCCAGCCTACAGGACCAGATATTCCCAGATGGTCTGACATGTAAGCACAAACCAGATATGTCCTTTCTTCAACTCGCACATCTGAGGAGATGGATGTGAAAGTGGTATGGCGGCAGCTGTATCCATTAACATAGCTTCTAAAGTGAATATGTCTTTAACTTTTTGTATTTGTATATTTACATAATCTATGACTTATAATTGAAAATGGTTACATTTTCAAATAACCTTCATAACATTGCATGGAACATCTTTGTGTGAAAATAGTACTAAAAGAACTCCCAGAAGTACATGCAAGTCAAATTATTTGGACATATTATGAGATATGTGTATCTTATTCTGACAATTGATTCCTATACTATTAGTTTCACTTCTACTCATAGTGGGTAATTTACAAAATTTATAATACATTTTACTTTGCTTTTATATTTTTGTAATTTTCTCTACAGGTCATTAACTATATCTTTCACACATATGCACAGGCACACACACACACACACACACACACACACACACACACACTCTTTTTTAAGCTCTCATAAGATTAGCAGATCTGAATCCACTGCTCTTTGGTTATCACACTTAACCACCATGAAACAGGAGCAAAAGACCAAGTGATCCAGGTCTGAAAACCAAAAAAATAACTGTAACCCCAAATAAATAATCCCTCCTATCAATTGTATTACACAGGCATTTTTCAAAGCAATGAGAACTGACTACCATAATTATTAAAGAGATCAAGTACTGTTCCACGTACCAGGTGCATTTCCCTGGGACACTTGGTACAGTTGGTTAGGGCTGCAAAATAAAATATAGCCTTGGATCCTGAAAGAATTGGATTTGAATTACTGGTCTAAGTATTTGAATGGATGGACTTTAAAGTCGAATCCAAGGTTTTCTATGATGTGTTTTCTTTCTCCTTGCAGTGGTGGCACAATCAAAGATGACAAGCTGAAGTGGACTTTTGCCTTGAGGGGAAGTTATACCATGCAGATGCAGAGAGAAATTCACTCTTGAGGGACTGGAGAGAAACATGAAGAACATCATGCCTGGCAAGCCCACTTTCAGTGGTACAATTCAAAACATACAAATAATGGTGTGTGTGTGTGTGTGTATGTGTGTGTGTTTGGGGGACTGATTTGGATGTGCAGTATGTCCCTATTCAACACCTGAATAATATAGCCATCCTAATATCTCAAATCTCATCCAATACTTTTGAGCCATGTTTTAGACTGAGAATCAGATGGGTAAGGGAAGCATACTTGTATTGGACCAGAATTATTTGAGCAAATTTTAGAATACTTCTCATGATATTGAATGACCTTAGTGCTCTTGGTGTTCATCTTGTAATCTTATACTTGCTTCTTGAAGTCTACTTCAAGAAAGTTTGGGATTGGACATGTGAGGGCATGGGAGTTGAATACAAACATGAAGAGATGGAAGGTATTTTCCAGTTCAGGGACTGGATAGAAAATAGAACATTCTACAAAGAGAGCACATATTCTGTGGGAGAAAATCACGCCACATCAACAGGACTTTAGTAACAGGCTGAGGTATTCTGAAGCCATGTTAACTCTTTGAACATATGTTTGAGAAAAGTAAGTCCCTATTGCATTACCTGGGATTTAGCTCAGTGGGTAGAGCGCTGCGCTGCAGTCTCTGAGGCCCCGAGTTCAATTCCCAGCACCACAAAAAATGGGAGAAGGACCTGGCAATCCACTCCCAAAGCAATCCTGAAGCACTCAGCCATTGAAAACCCTATGAGGGTCACTATGAGTCGGGTACTGACTCGACGGCACCTAACAACAACAACAACAATTGCATTATCTGGCGCCCCCTTCCGGCAGGATTTCATGGTGAAAAATGCAATACAGGCTGGAATTCAAAACAAATTAGATTCAAATTGTTAGGTGGCTTCATTATTTAGGTGTTCAATAGGGGCACGTTACAAACCCCAATCAGTGTCCCAAACACACACACACAAATCATTATTGGTATGATTTGAATTTTATCACTGAAAGTGGGCTTGCCAGGCATGATGCTCTTCATATTTTTCTTCAGTCCCTCAAGAATTATTTTCTCTCTGCCTCTGCGTGGTATAATTTCCCCTCAAGGCAGAAGTCCACTTCCACTTGTCATCTTTGATTGTGCTACCACTGCAAGGAGAAAGAAAACACATCATGGAAAATCTTGGATTCGACTTTAAAGTCCATCCATTCAAATACTTAGACCAGTAATTCAAATCTAATTCTTTCAGGATCCAAGGCTGCATTTTCCTTTGTGAGGTATTACAGGGAAACGTACCTGGTACATGGAACAATACTTGATCTCTTCAATAATTATGGTACTCAGCATCTCATTATTTTGAAAAATAACTGAGTAATACAATTAAAGGCATTAATTATTTATTTAGGTTTACAATTACTTACTTGGTTTTCAGACCAGGATCACTTGGCCTATTGCTCCTGGTTTGTGGTGAGAGAAAGTGTCATGTCAGAAGGGCAGTGGGTTTGGATCTGCAAATCTCATGACAGCTTGGAGAGGAGAGAGAGAGAGAGTGTGTGTGTGTGTGTGTGTGTGTGTGTGCATATGTATGAAAGATATTGTTAATGACCTATGGACAAAGTTATGAAAATGTAAAAGAAAGATAAAAGGTATTATAAATTTTGTAAATTACCCACTGTGAGAGGAAGTGAAACTAATAGTATAGGAATCAATTTTCAGAATATGATACACATATCTAATAATATGTCTGAATAATTGGACTTGCATGTACTTCTGGGAGTTCTTTTAGTGAAAATTAACAATAAAACTATCTTCACACAAAGATGTTTCATGTAATGTTATGCAAGTTATTCAAAAATGTAATCATTTTCAATTATAAGTCATAGATTATGTAAATATACAAATACAAAAAGTTAAAGACATTCATTTTAGAAGCTATGTTAATGGATACAGCTCACACCATACCATTTTCACATCCATTTCCTCAGACGTGCGAGTTGAAGAAAGGACATGTCTGGTCTGCCCTTGTATATGAGACCACCTGGGCATACCTGATCCTGTAGCCTGGGAGAAGCACCTAGCAGCCCATTCTTGTCACAATTGGCTTTAGAAAAAAGTAGGAATCACACTGAAGCACTGACAATTGTCTCATGTATGGCAGTGTTTGGTAGTATATCCTTCTCTTATACCTAGGGTGGCTGTGGTTTACACCCCGTTTGAGGGCACCTCACAACAAGAACAATTATTTCTGGAATGGTCTGCTGTGTTCTTCCCAGAATGTCTTAGTCTGGTAGCTCAGCAGGAATAGGCACCCAATGTGTGACATTGATATATTTTGAAATACAGGGAGCATAGCCCCCACTGCTCAGGTTGATAGACAGGTGGGGTAAGTCATGCAAGAATGCATTCATTTTCTCCCACTGAACTTGTGCTATGTGAGCATGTTGTTCAATTCACTCTCCCGTCTCTGAAGACAAAACTTCCTGTGACTCGAAGTTTATAATTTTCCTTGTCCAGACAACTCCATTTCCAACTCTCATTTATGACTTTGATACCTGGGCAGGGTGAAAGAAAACAATCCTATGAAAATCTTGGATTCAAACTGTCAGGAATTTGAATTCTTAGACTTGACAATTCAAATCCAAATTGTTTTGGATTCCTGGCTGCATTCATTTTTCAGCATGAAATCCTGTTGGAAGGGGGTGCCAGGTAATGCCCCATGTACTTGCCTTTCTCAAGGCTAAGTTCAAAGAGGTAATGTGGTTTCTTAATACTATTACTCAAGTCTTGTTAACATGGTGTGATCTCCCACAGAATCTTTGTTCCCTTTGTAGGAAGCTCTATTTTCTCTCTGTCTCAAACCAGAAAATACCTTCCACCCCTTTGGGTTATATATTTAGCTCTCCTTGCATGGGCAATCCCAAACTTTCTTGCCATGGGTAGACTTCAAGAGGCAAGTAAACATTTACAAGATGAGCACCAATGGCACCAAGAAAATTCAGTATCGTGAGAAAAATTCTAAAATTTGCTCAAATAATTCTGTTCCAATACAAGCGTTTTTCCCATCTGTTTCTCAGCTGAGAAAACTGCTGAAAGTTGTGGATGAGATTTGAGATATTAGGGTGCATTCATTATTCAGGTGTTTAATAGGGACAGATTACAAATCCAAATCAGTCCCCCCTCCCTAGCACACACACAAGAAAACATTATTGATTTGATTTGGATTTCTACCACTGAAAGTGGGCTTCTCAGGCATGTTGCCCTTCACATATCTCTCCAGTCCCTTAAAAAGCAATTTCTCTCTGGCTGCATGTTATAATTTCCCCACAAGGCAAAAGTCCACTGCTAAGTGTCATCTTGAATTATGCTACCTTTGGAAGGTGAAAGAAAACACAGAAAATCTTGGTTTAGAATTATATAGTTCATACATTCAAATACTTACACTAATAAGTCTAAATCAATTCGTTCAGGATTCCAGGCTGCATTTCATTTTTTTTTTAATCAGAAAGTCAATGATTATTTAAATATACAAATGCAAAAAGTTAAGGACATATTCATCTGTAGAAGCCATGTTACTGGATATATCTACTATATGATATATATTCAGATCATACTGGATATATCTTTGACATCCATTGTCCTCAGATCTGCAAGGTGACACAAGGACATATTTGGTTTGTTCTTGCATGTGAGACTACCAGGGAATGCCATGTTCTATAGGCTGTGATAAGGACCTACCAGCTCACTCCAGAATCTATTGACCATAGAAAACTCTACGAATAACGGTGAATCATTGACAACTGTGCCAGGCATAACACAGCGTTTGGTAGTATTTCATTGTCTTGTACCTAGGGTCACTATGGTTCTGACCCACTTGAAGGCACCTCACAACAAGAACAACAATTATTTCTGGAGTGGGCTGCCATGTTCTCCTTCCTAGAATGTTTTAGTCTGGAAGTTTAGCAGGAACCTGACCACCATGGGTGACACTGATGTTTTCTGAAATACAGGTGGCATAGCTTTCAGCATCATAGCAACTTGGAAGCCCCCACAGCACAGTTAACAGACATATGGGTCAAGTTCTATAGAAATGTATTCATTTTTTCCCCATCGGAATTGTGCTTGGCAAGCATGATGTTATTCAATTCTCTCTCCAGTTCCTGGAAAAAAAATTTCCCATAACTGCAGGTTATAATTCTCCCTCTCTATACATGTCCACTTCCAATTCTCATTTACAACTTTGCCAACTGGGCAAGGAGAAAGGAAACAATCATATGAAAATCTTGGATTCTAATTGTTTTGAATTCCAGGCTGCATTCTACTTTTCAGCTTGAAATCCTTCCAGAAGGAGATATAGGGGAATGTGCCAGGTACTTGCCTTTCTCAAGGCTATGTTCAAAGAGGAACATGTCTTCTCAATAACCCAGCCTATTACTAAAATCCTGTTGACATGGTGTTATTTTCTCCCACAGAATGTGTACTCCCATTGTAGGATGCTCTTTTTTCTCTCCAGTGTCTGAACCAGAAAATACCTTCCATCTCTTTGGGTCATGTATTCAGCTCTCCTCCCATATCCACTCCCAAATTTTCTTTCCATGTCTATACCTCAAGAGGAATGTATAAGTTGAAAATATGAACATAAATGGCATTAGGATCATCCAATATAATGATAAGGATTCTAAAATTTGCTGGAATAATTCAGATTCAATCTGCTTCCCATAGCTATCTGATTTGCAGCATAAAAATCTGCTCAAAAGTTGCAGGTGAGTTTTGAGGTATTAAGGTGCATTCATTATTCAGGTGTTCAATGGGATCAGATTACAAATTCCAAATCAGTGCATCCCAACACAAAAACATCATTGATATGGTTTGAATTTATACCACTGAAATTGGCCTTCCTAGGCATGTTGCTGTTCGTGTCTCTCTCCCATCCCTCAGAAGAAATTTCTCTCTGACTCTGCATGTTATAATTTCCCCTCAAGGGAAAAGTCCACTTCCAAATCTCATCTTTGACTGTGCTATCATTGCAATTTAGCTCAGTGGGTAGAGCGCTGCGCTGCAGTCTCTGAGGCCCCAAGTTCAATTCCCAGCACCACAAAAATGGGAGAAGGGCCTGGCAATCCACTCCCAAGGCAATCCCGAAGCACTCAGCCATTGAAAACCCTATGAGGGTCGCTATGAGTCGGATACCGACTCGACGGCACCTAACAACAATAACAACAAATCATTGCACAGTGAAAGAAAACACACCACTGAAAATCTTGGATTCAAGTTGCAAAGTCAGTACATTCAAATGCTTACACCCAATAATTCAAATCCAATTCATTCAAGATTCCAGGCTGGATCTCATTTTTCAGCCCTACTCAACTGCAGGAAATGTTGCAGGTAAATGCACCAGGTACATGGAATAATACTTGATCTCATCAAGAATTATGTTATGTTCTCATTGCTTGACAAATACTCATCATTAATACAACTTGAAGGGAGGAATTATTTGGACTTACCGTTTCAGAAGTTTCAGACCATGATCATCACTAGGATTGGTTGCTCCTGGACTGTGGTGGGGCAAAGTACCATGGCAGAAGGGTATTGGGAACCAATCTGCTAATCTTATGGCATCTTAGAGCACAGTGAGGGTGTGTGTGTGTGTGCATGAAAAATATAGGTAATGATCCATATACAAAGTTATAAAAATTAAAAGATAAAATGTTATAATATTTGTATATTACCCACTATGATGGGAACTGAAACTAATATCATAGAAAGGAATTTTCAAAATATGATACACATATGTCATAATATGTCTAAATATTTTGACTTGGGTCTACTCTTGGGTGTTTATTTAATGAAAAATTACAATAACACTATTTTCACACAAAGGTACTCATTGCAATGTTATGCATATAAATAAAACATGTAACCACTTTCAATCAGAATGTGAATGATTAAGGTATATAAATACAAAAAGTTCAGGACATATTCATTAATAGAAGCTATATTAATGGATACAGCTAAGCCATACTACACTGATGTTCAGTCTCCTCAGATGTGCAAGGTTTAGCAAGGATGTGTCTGGTTTGTCTTTGTATGTGAGACCACCTTGGAATACCGAGTGCTGTAGGCTTGAGAGAAGGATTCAGCAGCCCACTTCAGCCATAGAAAATGTCTGAAATGACACTGAACCACTGACAATAATGCCGGGCATGGCATAGTGTTTGGTAGTGTTTCATTCTTTTGTAACTATGGTCACTATGGTTTGGAACCCACTGGAAGGCACCTCACAAGAACAACAATTATCTCTGGAGTGGGCTGCCATGTCCCTCTCCCTAGAATTCCTTAGTCTGGAAGCTCAGCAGGAACCTGACCACAATGGGTGACACTGATGTTTTCTGAAATACAGGTAGCATACCTGTCAGCATCACAGTGCCTTGAAAGCCCCCAAAAAAGCACAGGTTAACAGACATGTGGGGCTAATCCTATAGAAATGTATTCATTTTCTCCCACTGAAATTGTGCTTTGCAAATGTGTTGTTCAATTCTCTCTCCAGTCCCTGAAGAAAAAATGACTTTGCAGGTTATAATTTTCCTTCTTGAAACATGTCCACTTCCAACTCTCATTTACGACTTTGCCAGCTGGGTAAACAATAGAAAACAATCCTATGAAAATCTTGGATTTGAATTGTTAGGTAAGAATTCAAATTCGAATTCTAGGTAACCCAGATAAATTGATATTGGACTTTAGTCCATGAGAAGACTTGCCTGTTCACTCTTGTAGTTTATCATGGAGAGAATTCTCCCTTGACGCCTCCAACCTCAATACAAATTTGAGTGCCTCTTCCATATGCTCCCAAAGCAACCTGAGCTCTAACAAGCTCTAACCTATCATTTTATGTTCTCTCCCCAACTAGACTATAAGTGTCTTATGGATGCAGCTATCCTTTACCCTGTATCTCCTTCACAGTACCTGGGCAATTGCAGATACTTAGTTATTGTTGTGGAGCTAAACAGGCCATCCAGCGCTGCCCAACATTGCCTCAGCAATCACCGGGATTCAATGTTGTAAGCCTATCTGGCCACATGGAAATACCCCATGCTGGGGAGATGGTAAATCCTTGGTAAAGTCTCTACTACTCACATCTGCCCTATGTGGGAAGAGATTCTTCAGCAGCTAAGACACTAAGAGATGCTGATTGCTGCACCCAGACTGGAAAGGAGAAGCGGGGAAAGCAAAAAAAGACATAGAAGTTAGAGACTTAAGGCACCTGAGTCTCAGAAATGAGCAGAAATTATGGGACAATCTCGAACTTTTCCAGGTTGTGAGATTGTCTAGGTTGACCCTTATACCCAGAGCTCCAGGGATTGTGGGGCTCCTAGCTGACATCTGGGTGGCACGGTTGTAGATTGTCTTGGAATTCAAGGCAGAATGTTGTTGTTGTTAGGTGCCATTAAGTCCAATTCATAGCAATCCTATGTACAATAAAACAAAACACTACCTGACACTGTGCCATGCCAGCACTATTGTCAGTGCTTCTCTGCTGTTCATAGGGTTTTCAACAGCTGATTGTTTTAGGGGTGGGATGCTGGGTCCTTCTGCCAAGTTTACAGCACTCAGTATTCCCAAGTGGTCTCCCATTCTGGTACTAACCAGGCCTGACCCTGTTTAGCTTCCACTATCTGATGAGATCAGATGCCAAGGTGGTATGCTTTAGACTCAAGGCAGAATAGTTTCTAAAAAGCAATCTTGCATAACTGGTGTGCTGAACATACAAGACTTGTGTCTGTATCCACAAAGGCCACTTTATCTTTGTCTTCCATTCACTTTTAATCCCTTTTAGTGGGAGTGGGGATGATCCTTTCTGTGGTCCTGGGTAAAAACCTTTTCAGGCTCAATAATTTTTCTTGCTACCTGTAGGTAAAAGTCCAGGAGTCACCTTAAGTTCCTAATGCAAACTCAATTCAAAAATTAGGCATCTGATTCAATATACTAATCAATATTTACTCAAAGATAAGATTTCTCTGCCACTGTTGGAAAAGCTAGGACCCATGTCAGGTGGGCTGTCTGCCACATGGGAGGCTCTATGTTCAATCTATTCTTTTTCTTACTCACTTCCTGGTTATCTTACTGCTGTTTCTAACCTGCAATGTTGAAGTGGGGAAAAGAAGAGAGATAGGAAGTTCCTGGTAAAGTGGCTTATATAGTCTTACACTTGGGGAACATAGGCCCCCAGGTAGTTTTTTTTTTTTTTTTTTTTTTTTGTAGTACTGGGATTTGAACTCAGGGCCTTGCACTTAAATGCTTTGGAAATGCTATACAACTGAGCTGCACCCCCAGCCCATTTTTTTTTTTTTTTCATTTTTTGATACAGGGTCTTGCCAAATTATGCAGACTGCCTCTGGGCTCAAACTTGGAATCCTCCTGTGTCTGCCTCCCGAGTTGCTGGGATTATAGGTGTGCACCACCGTGCCGGTCCCCAGATAGTTGTTAAAAGCTAACTCATGAGGCTTTAGTGGGAGTCCTGGGAGACCTACCTACATGCACATTGGATTCCTCTGACTCAGTTCCCTCTCTCTTAGCAGGCTCCTTCTGCTCCCCCAGATGCTGGTGCTCACCTCCCACCCTCTAACTCTGGGATCCTCTTGTCTCCAGAGCACCATCTTGATCAGGCACATTAGATCCACATCTTGCTTAACTTCTGTATCACTTAGGAATGCTTTGGACTGCAAGTAACTGTCTTAGACTGGTTTAAACAAGTAGAAGTTTTCTTCACCTAACAAAATATCTGCAGGTAGGCAGCTTCTGGTACTGGTTTGGCAGCTCTACAGCACTAGGACAACCTTTCTGAGATTTTCCACAACTTCCCTTTGTGGCTGGAGGATAACTGTTGTTACATCCTATCCAGAAGGGGAAAGGGATGCACTAGTCACTGTCTCTTTTATCAGAGAGCAGAAGATTTTGCAAGTTCTCCTATGTACCCTGCTAGAACTGTGCCAGGTGGCTACCTAGCCGGGGGGAAAAAAAAGATGAGAAAGTCAATGTTTAATGTGCTTTTTAGCCTCTATTGTGGTAATGGACAGGAAATAAGGAAGTTAAAAATGAAAACTAGGCTACTATCCAGTATAATCACTAATGTATGCCTGGTACAGCTCTTTAGTTACCTAAAACTTATGCAGACCCCTTCTTTGTGTATACACATCCACAAAGGAAATAACCCTAAAGTCTCACCAACTCCTACATACATTTTAGAGTGCAGATATTCTATGTAGAGTGCAGGCCCCTTGTTTTACTTAATTTTCTGTTGCTAGAACAAAATCCCTGAGACTGGGTAATTTATAAAGGAAAGAGGTTTATTGTGGCTCTTTGTTCTATAGGTTGGGAAGCCCAAGGGTATGGCACTGTTGAGGGCCTTCTGCTGCTACAACTCAAGGCAGAAAGTGGAAGGAGAAGTGGGCCCATGCAGAAAAAGCACAAAACATGAGGGGCAGCCTTCCTTATAACAAGTTCTTGTGTTAATCCAATCCCACAAGAATTAACCTATTCCCCCAAGAAAGGCATTTAATTCCTTATACTGACCCGATCACTTCCCCTGTAATGGGACTCTTGGCCATTGCCACAACAATAATCCAATTTCAACATGAGCTTTGCAGGGGATAAGCCATATTTAAGCCATAACACTCCTCTTTCAGGTATAGAGGTGGCTTCTCATAGTTTTGTGATTCAAGCTAAAGCACAAGTTCTTTGCTAAAATGCAAAAGAAAGTACCAAGTGCAGGAAAGAATGTGGAACAACAGAACTCTCATGTACTTTTTTGCTGGAGTATATATTGACCCAACCCCTTGGGAAAACTTTAGCCATCACTGATAAAGCATTCTCTACAAGCCCTCAGTTCTACTCTTAGGAAAATGCCTAACAGAAATGTAAGCATGTGTGCAACAAAAGACATGTCCTAAAAGATTCAAAGTAGAGTTGTTTCTTCATCCCGGTGCTGCGGAGGTGCAGAGCCGTCTCTGTCTCTCAGCCAAGATGCCGGAGGAGATGCAGACTCAGGACCACCTGATGGAGGAGAAGGAGGTGGAGACTTTCGCCTTCCAGGCGGAGATGGAGCAGCTGATGTCCCTGATCATCAACACCTTCTATTTGAACAAAGAGATCTTCCTGCGGGAGCTCATCTCCAACTCCTCGGACGCTCTGGACAAGATCAGGTACGAAAGCCTGACTGATCCCAGCAAACTGGACTTGGGGAAGGAACTGCACATCAATCTCATCCCCAACAAGCAGGATCGAACCCTCACCATCGTGGACACCAGAATCGGAATGACCAAGGCTGACCTGATCAATAACCTAGGTACCATCGCCAAGTCGGGAACCAAGACCTTCATGGAGGCTCTGCAGGCTGGTGCAGATATCTCAATGATTGGCCAGTTTGGTGTTGGGTTTTATTCTGCCTACTTGGTTGCGGAGAAAGTGACCATGATCAGCAAGCATAACAACGACCAGCAGTATGCCTGGGAGTCCTCAGCAGGAGGATCGTTCACAGTGTGGACAGACACAGGGGAACCCATGGGTCATGGAACAAAAGTTATTCTGCATCTGAAAGAAGATCAAACTGAGTACTTGGAGGAAAGATGAATAAAGGAGATTGTGAAGAAACATTCTCAGTTTATTGGCTATCCCATTACTCTCTTTGTGGAGAAGGAACGAGATAAAGAAGTCAGTGATGATGAGACTGAAGAAAAGGAAGACAAAGAGGAAGAGAAGGAAAAAGAAGAAAAGGAGTCTGATGACAAACATGAAATAGAAGATGTTGGTTCTGATGAAGAAGAGGAAGAAAAGAAGGATGGTGACAAGAAAAAGAAAAAGAAGATTAAGGAAAAGTACATTGATCAGGAAGAACTCAACAAAACAAAGCCTATTTGGACCAGAAATCCTGATGATGTTACCAATGAAGAGTATGGAGAGTTCTACAAGAGTTTGACCAATGATTGGGAAGATCACCTGGCAGTGAAGCATTTTTCTGTTGAGGGCCAGTTGGACTTAGAGCCCTTCTTTTTGTCCCAAGACGAGCTCCTTTTGACCTATTTGAAAACAGGATGAAAAAGAACCACATTAAGTTGTACATACGCAGAGTTTTCACCATGGATAACTGTGAGGAGTTAATTCCTGAGTATCTGAATTTCATTAGAGGGATGGTAGACTCTTAGGATCTCCCTCTAAATATTTCCCATGAAATATTGCAACAAAGCAAAATTTTGAAAGTTATCAGAAAGAATTTGGTCAAAAAATGCTTAGAATTATTCACTGAATTGGCAGAAGATAAAGAGAACTACAAAAAGTTTTATGAGCAGTTTTCTAAAAATATAAAGCTTGGAATACATGAAGACTCTCAAAATCACAAGAAGCTTTCAGAGCTGTTATGTTACTATACATCTGCTTCTGGAGATGAGATGGTTTCTCTCAAGGATTATTGTACCAGAATGAAGGAAAACCAGAAACATATCTATTACATCACAGTGAGACCAAGGACCAAGTTGCTAACTCCGCCTTTGTGGAACGTCTTCGAAAGCATGGCTTAGAAGTCATCTATATGATTGAGCCCATTGATGAGTACTGTGTTCAACAGCTGAAGGAATTTGAGGGGAAGACTTTAGTGTCAGTCCCAAAGAGGGCTTAAAACTTCCAGAAGATGAGGAAAAGAAAAAGAAAAAGGAAGAGAAAAAGACAAAAGTTTGAAAATCTCTGCAAAATCATGAAAGATATCTTGGAGAAAAAAGTCGAAAAGGTGGTGGTGTCAAACCGATTGGTGACATCCCCATGCTGTATTGTCACAAGCACATTTGGCTAGATAGCAAACATGGAAAGAATAATGAAAGCTCAAGCTCTGAGAGACAACTCAACCATGGGTTACATGGCGGCAAAGAAACACTTGGAGATAAACCCTGACCACTCCATCATCGAGACCTTAAGGCAAAAGGCAGAGGCTGACAAGAATGACAAGTCTGTGAAGGATCTGGTCATCTTGCTGTATGAAACTGCACTCTTGTCCTCTGGCTTTAGTCTGGAAGATCCATAGACACATGCTAACAGAATCTACAGGATGATCAAACTTGGTCTGGGTATTGATGAGGATGACCCTACTGCTGATGACACCAGTGCTGCTGTAACTGAAGAAATGCCACCCCTCGAAGGAGATGATGACACATCACGTATGGAAGAAGTAGATTAAGCTCCACCAGAACGACCTGTATACGTGTCCAGTACTTTACCTTCATTCCCTCTGATAATATATTTTGCAGGATTTCTTTGTTCTTCATTTTTGTTAACATTTAAAAAAAATCTGTATGGCATGTTAACTATGTTAAGGAGAGGATAAGATTTCTTTCTATTTTGAAGTGATACTGTGATATTTTAGGCACTAAAGCAGAGCTAGTAATACCTTTTCTAGTTGCACCCTTGGCTTTACTTTTAACAGGTTGCTATAACGTTTGTTGTAAGACGTAACCAACTGTTAACTTTGTGGTCTAGAGTGTTTAGCTATCAAGCCGGATTCCGTAGTAGACCAAATCTTTTGTCATTGATGTATCCTGAGACACATACACCTTGATGTTTGAAAGAATTTTTTGTTAAAATGGCTTGAATTTCATCTTGTAGGATCTACTTTTTACATTTTCCGTTCCCTGTAGTTAATTCTGCATGTGTACTAGTTCTTTAGAGATTAAGTATGTTAGGCTGAGATAACTTCACAGGGGGAACTCTACACGAGGCTTGTTTTCCAAAGAAAAGTATTGTTCAGAAAACTAAACTTCCCTGGATGTGTTGTAAAGCCCTTTGAAAAGTAACTCAGCAAAGCTTGTGAATGGAAATGTAGTGCCCAAGTCACATTCTGCTTTAAAAGGTAAGAAATACAGATGAGTTAAAAAAAAAAAAAAAAAAAAGATTCAAAGTACCATTATTTGTAGTAGCCTAAAACTGGAAACTACCCAGTTGTCCATGAATATACTATATATTGACAAATTCCACAATGGAATAACAGAGAAATGAGAATGAATGATCTCAAACTACACCAACATGGATGAATCTCAAAATTATGTTGAGCAAAAGGAGCCATAGACAAAAGACTATGTACTGTGTGATTTTATTTATGTAAAATACAAAAAGGTGGTAAAATTGCTCTTTGGTGTTGGATAATAGGTACCTTTGCAAGGAGAGGATTATATTTGAAAGACAGTATAAGAGGGACTCCTAGGGTGTTGGTAATGTTCTGACACTTGATCTGGTTATATGGATATGTTCAATTTCTGAAAATTTATTGAGCTGTACATTTTTCTATGTGTACGCTTTCATTCAGGACAAAAAAATTAGAATGGAAAACTTGGTATATCTCAGTCAGAAAACCACATCCAATCCTAGTAAGGAATAATAGCAGAGATTCTTCTGTAGCAGTGTATTTAGTTCTTAGTTGCAGAATCTGGAAGCTCCACCCTTGTTCTATCCTCTGATTGTGCAGAATGTACACTTATTGCATCTCACTCCATGTTGGAGGGAATTCTGGTGTCTAGGGATTGCCACAGGGTTGAACAGCAACAGATTTTTGACAAGTCTTGAAGTTTTGGGGACACAGGATTCCCTCAATCATTTGTTGGACTTCTGGTCAATTCCATGTACAAGTAATCACCATCAAATAACTTATCCAAAGAGTCTATAAGCCAGGTTTGGTGGCGCATGCCTATAATCCCAGAGACTAGGAGGCAGAAGCAGGAGGATTGCAAGTTCAAGGTTAGAAGTAGCCTATGTAACTTAGTGAGATCAACTTAAAACTAAAAAAATTGGAGCTGAACATCGTGGGACACACCTGTAATGGGACTCTTGGACAATTTAGATTATATGCTTCATATAAAAGTGCTGGGATTTAGCTCAGTTGGTAGAGTGCTGCGCTGCAGTCTCTGAGGACCCGAGTTCAATTCTCAGCACCCAAAAATGGGAGAAGGAAGTGGCAACCCACTCCCAAGGCAATCCCGAAACAGTCAGCCATTGAAAACCCTATGAGGGTCGCCATGAGTCGGATACTGACTTGACGGCACCTAACAAGCTTCATATAAAAAGATCCTCTTTACTTTCTTTAATTTGTGCTTTCAAACCAGTTATTTTTTTCTTTTTCTTTTTTCTTATTTTTTTCTGTACTAGGGGGTTGAACTCAGGCCTCAGGCATGCTTTTTCAAGCATTCTACCACTGAGCTCCACCCCGGGCCCATTTTTACATTTATTTTGAGATATGGACTTGCTAAATTATGTAGCCTCCCTCTGGCCTCAAACTCACAATCCTTCTGCCTCTGCCTCCCAAGTCATTGGGATTACAGTGTGTACTACCAGGCTTGGTTTCAAATCAGTTATTTCTAATCTAGATTTACCATTCTTCTGAAAGAGTTTGCTAAAATCTACTAAAAAAAAAAAGCCAATACTCATTAATGTACTATATATTTCCTAGGATTACTCCTAGAGTACAACTTTGTTTGGCATATGGTCTGTATCTAAGGGCCAGCAAGTAACAGCCATTTGACAGTTTCGCTGCCGAACAAAGGTCACCAACTTTCTAGTTTATAATAAAGTCTTCACCACTGGTTACCTTAACCTTCCATTGGCCAATTCCTCATTTCAGCATGTTTTTAGCATCTGCTTCTGGAAGCAAATTATTTGCCTGTTAGGAATGGATTCAGATACAAGTTATAGAACACTCACTTATCAATGACTTAAACAAAGGTGGCTTCTCTTAAGCAAGAATGGAAGTAGAAAGGTCAGTTGGGAAGCTCTCTTGCGACAACCCTAGTAGATCATAGTTCCTCTGACAAGAATGGTAGTACAATAGTAGAGGTGGAAAGAAGTAATGGATTCAAGATATATTTTAGTAGTTATCTAGAGGATTTGCTGAACGATTAGTCATAAAGGTAATAAGAGAAATCAAGATGAGATCCTAGAATTTTAGCTTGATCAACTGACGACTATCAATGACATTTACTAAAATGGTAAGTCTCAGAGAAATGCAGATTTGAGGGTGAAAGTTAAGATTTGAGGGAGCCCATGTTGAGATGCCATATGGAGATGTCAAGTAGGCTGTTATTTAGAGGAGTTAGGAACTATGAAGGGGCTGGGTTTTAGCTCAGTTGGTAGAGTGCTGCTCTGCAGTCTCTGAGGTCCTGCGTTCAATCCCCAGCACTACAAAAATGAAAGGATGTGGCAATCCACTCCTGAGGCAATCCCAAAACAATCAGCCATTGAAAGCCCTATGAGCGTCACTATGAGTCGGACTCAACTTGATGGCACCTAACAACAACAACAACAACAACAACAATAGCAGCAGCAAGGAATTACAGGGAGGGGTCTTCCCTTGCGAGATAAATTTTGGAGTCATCTGCATATAAAGGATATTTCAAGCAAAGGACTAGATGAAGTCACATAGGGATAGTGGGTAGATAGAGAAGCGTACTCAGGATAGAACCCTGATCACTTTGATATTTGTGTGTTCAGCAGAGGCAGGGAAGCCAGTAAAATAGCCCAAGAAACGACATTCAGTGAAGGGGGAAGACCAAATGTGTGGTGTCAGAAAGCACAAGAAGAAAGTGTTTCAAAGTAGAAGTGGTTGACTGTGGTGAATAGTGTTGAGAGGGCAAGTAAAATAAAAACAGATCAAAGAAGAAACCACTGAATTTGCATGGAAATTGCAGTTTCAGTAGCATGGTGGGAAAGAAACCAAAGAGGAAGCTTCTATGTTGATAAGAATAATCTGGTAGAGGGAGCACTTGTTGATTCAAGAGAAAGATGACAGAAGATAATGTCCATAGAAAAAGTGGAAGCATTTGTTAAATAAAGCAAGGACACTATCTACCAGATCCTGACCATCTTAAAGAAAGATACCACATCATGTCTGAATTTGCATCTCTAGTGGCTCCTAGGACAGTGAGTAGGAGGTAGAAGGTACTCAAGAATGGTTACTAAATTAATGAATAAATGGATGGATGGATGGATGGATGATAAGTGACAGGTGCACAGCACCTGGAATTAACCAGATCAAACTAACCCAAACTTCAGAGTAAGGAAAGGAGAAAGGATATTGAGTTAATAGGGTCTCTTTAGGGATTTAGAGATCCTGGGATTTTTCTCTGGATAAGGTTGACATTTCAATCTTAGATGAAGGTGAGAGAATGAAGCAGTCAACGACGACTGGCGTTGGCCAACTTTCAACATACTAATCTATTAAAGTAGGCTGCAAGAAGCGTTCTGGGATCATCTCACTATTTAATTACTTTCTCTGTAAACTACAGTCCAAGGAACCAAGGGACCAGGAAAGGTCAGGTGGGGACAGAGCTGGAAGCCAGCTTTGGAGTCCTTCCCATCCGGATCTGCCAGTCTACGTCCCACGCCGAACCACGTTCCTGCGGCCTTCAAGGATGCCTTTGCAACCTGCTGGGCCCGTGGGGCACCCACTAGTCAACCCTGGCTGGAGCCACGTGTCACCCTCAGGGGCGGGTAGAACTGCGTCTGCAGCCAGTTACACGTGAACTTTGGCAAGCCAGCTGAGAGCAGGGGCGGGGCCCGCGGCTCCAGGGGGCGGGCAAAAGGAAGCGCGCGTGCGCGGCTGGTCGGGGGCGGGGCTGAGGAAGAGCGTTCTGGGGACGGGCGCTGGCGAGGCTCACGCCGGAGGGTTTCGTGTCTGCATCTGGAACAGTGAGGGTGAGTGAACCAGCTAGTGGTCGGGTCCAGACCCTCGGGCTGGAGGTCCAAAGACGTCGCTCAGTTGTCCGCACCTGGGATCCTGGGCAGGGTCCCCAGGTCTGGGGCTCAAGGTTGGAGAAAGGAGCGGCTGGGTGGGGGGCTCGGCCACCCAGCGGTCTCGGGACGCTTAGTGACGGAGCAGGGCCTGCCGTCTGGGGCAGAAGCCTGTGTCCCCGCCGAGGGCTTTGGAGTCTGACCTCCCGGGTCGATCTCCGCCGTCTTGGCTAACCCCTGGGGGCCTCGGGACCTGCCAGCTGTCCCGGGTGGATCCTGGCCTGTCTGCCTGCAAGGTTTCCCGGTCTTCCTTTGGAGAGACCCACAGGTTCTGTCCGGTCGGCAGGGTTGGCTAGGCTAAGCCTGGGCGGCGTGGGAAGGACGGGGAAGTTCATTTCCCCTGTTTTTCCTCACTGCCATCCGTGTAGGTTCCCAAACCAGAAACCTGGACGCCGTTCTCACTTGCACTCCTTCACCGGCCCACATCGAATCCGTCCAAAGGTCTCTTTGGATCTGACCCTTTTTCAGGCCTCCCCTGTGCGCTAGCTCGTTCTGGCCCCTATTGCTGCTGCTGCTTGATCCTCTGCAGCTTGTTCAATGTAGGGGAACTAGAGGCATGATCTTAAAACTCTCACTCGTCTCCCTCCTCTCCTCCCCCAATCCCTTCCCCTTCTGTGAATTCCTATTGCTTTTCCACCCTCTTGCACAGGGATTGCAAGGCCCTTTGTGACCTGTCCTCTTTGTACTTTGCTCAAGACTCATCAGTCTTCAACTATATTGAATCTTTTAGTCCGCAGGTTGAACCAGGTTCCTTCTAGGCTTAGGTGTTTATTACAGTGTGTTCCTTCTGCCTCAGGGCACTATCCTTTGGTTGAAATCATCCTTTTCATGCTTTATGTATTATTCCAATGTGAGTTGGGGCTTCTGCAGTACTCTATGGGTGCCTGTTTAGTGTCCTCTCCTTTCCACCAGGCTGTGATCTGGGTGACAGGAGTATGCCAGGGTCACAGTCCTATCCTCAGTACCTCTGTGGTTCTGCTCTTTGTTACTATGCTGTTAATATGTTAGTTAAATGTATAACTGAAGCATGGCTGTTCCTTGGGCTCTTCAAATGAGCAAATAGAACAAGCTATTAAATGCCATCTTTTTCAGAACCACTTTGAAATCCTTACCCCATGTAGAGGCTTCTTTAGCCTAGAAATTTGGATCTTTTCTTTTCTTTTTTTTTTTTTTTTTTTTTGGTACTGGAGTTGAACCCAGGGCCTCGCACTTGCATGTTCTGCAAGTGCTGGACCACCAAGCTGCACCCTCAGCCCATTTTTTAACTTTATTTTATTTTATTTTATTTTTTTGAGACAGGGTCTCACTAAGTTATGCAGACTGCCTCTGGTCTCGAACTTATGGATTACAGGCATGTGCCACCGCACCCAGCGGAATTTGGATATTTTCTTACATTTAGTAAAAGACCATGGCAGTGGTAAATGGGGAAGTACTGGTCAGAGTTTTCTTTGGCATTGGCTCTGGGTACAGGATGTCTGGATGTTGGTGAGTGTGGCTGCTTTGAGTGTGAACTGAGGGCCCCTGGCCTGAGAGAAAAGCAGCCAACAGCTGCTAGGAGGAAGGCAGGCCTCACGTGCTTATAGGAGTAATGACACAATGAGTGGTAATCGTGGGCCAGGCCAGACCAATGGCAGGAGGGCTCCACAGGGAAGTTCCAGCTTAGCCCAGAGCCTTTGTGATAAGGAACAACACACTTAGATGCCAAGACCATTGCCTTGTTTTAGACCTTGCTACCCCCAGGTCATCTCTGCAGAGTTCAGCAGATAAAGGAGAGACAGAGAAGATAGAGTCTTTTTGTTGTGTTTTAATGATTACAAACCTACAACAGAAAACCAAACTGGGATAAGTTCAAACTCAGGTTCTTGGCTTTTATGCCACCTCCCTTGAAGAATGAATAATTTGGATTTAGTTTTTTTATTATTAATCACTTGGTTGCTTTTGGTATTACCTGAATGGAAAGCACCCCCTATTACATATGTACCTCAATTTGATGTACCTCCAGCCATGTAGTTAGACAATGGTACCCAGGTTCAATGATCACTTGGCTCAGGTATCTACCATGACGTCCCTAAAGTTCAGTCCTCATTTACAGTGACATCAAAACTTGGCAGTGTATCTGTGGCAGTCCTCCCAGCCTCCACATGGACCATGACATGCAGGCTGAGACCCACCAGCCTCTGTACCAGGCACTGTGCCCCCATGCTGAGAATGTCTTCTCACAGCTAATCCAGCAAGAGGCACTGACAGATCATCAGGTAGTTTCCAAGGTTGTGTTCACAGTTGTAATCAGCAATTCACAGGAGCCTTCTGAAAGAAGTATATGGGAAGACCACCAAAGCCAGACTCAAGAGGACTTGCTAGAAGTCAGAAGTGGTGGCATGTGGCTGGAATCCTAGCACTTGGGTTGGGGGCTACTAAGGCAGGAGGATCATAAGTTCAAGGTCACCCTGGGCTGCATAGCAAGTTCTAGGCCAGTCTGGGGTACTTAATGAGGCCGTGTCTCAAACAAACAAACAAAAAACCACCAAAACTGAAAGAGGGCTTGCTGGAGAAAGAGACATTGGATGCAAATGTACCTGAAGGAGGAAATGAATTCCCTCTCTGATCCGTTCTTCCCAGAACTCTAAGATGTGGCTCAGAACAAGTTGTTCTGCTCTGGCCAACAGTTTCTCACTGCTAGGAGTAACTTAAGAGCCTGTTTTTTGGTACCAGGTCCAGTGGCAGTGGCCTTATCAGGGTCTGGACACGTTTATTTGGTAAAGTTGAAAATGTAGTTTCTGATGTTCCTGAATTGTTTTCTAGAGATAAGAATTAACTGGAAACTCTCCCATCCTTGTGGTATTGGGATAAAATTATGATAGAGGTTACATTAAATATGTATTCATAAAGAAAATGTTTATAGTAGACGTTTCAAAATAGAAAAGTAAAAAGAAAATCATAATCACACCTAATCTTGTGACTCATCATAGTCTTTATTAGCAGTTTTTGGTCATTGTGATATATATATATATATATATATATATATATATATATATATATATATATGTTACACATAACTTTTTATTTTTTAATCTATTATTATTATTTTATTTTATTTTATTTTTTTGTGGTATTTGGGGGTTAAACCCAGGGCCTCATGCTTGCATGCTTTGCAAATAGTGTACCACTGAGCTGTACCTCCAACCCATTTTTTTTACTTTTTATTTTAAGACAGGGTCTTGCTAAATTACACAGACTGCTTCTGGTTTAAATTTGTAATCCTGCCTTGGCCTCCCGTATCACTGGGGTTTGTCCCCACCTTCACATATAGCTTTGTTTTGTTTTGTTTTGTTTTGTTTTTTGAATCAGAACTAGTCTTTGTAGACTTTTGCAGCCTGCTTTTTTTCATTTAATCTATATTGCACATCTTTTCTTATGCAATATGATAGATTGCACTATGAATAGTCACTGCTTAGTAGTAAGACCACATGCTGTTTGGAAGTTATACATTCCAGTATGACTGGTTCCATTTAGGGAGTCAGCTATAGCTGGATGGCAAGACAGATTGGGGAAGTTTTTCTAAATGTCACATGGTTGCATACTCTCAAGAGTTCCCCCAGGAGCCTTTTAGGATGGGCAAGGGGCTGTGAAATCTCTGCTTCCCAGCCCCAGGAACTGAGAGGTGTCTCTAAGTGTAGCATGTGTAAGGGTGGGACCTGGTACTCAAGGTTTTATCTTTACTGCTGTAGATTTAGGACTGTGCTGCTGTTGGCCCTTTAAGAATCACTACCCCTTGTTAACCAGCAGAATTGACTCTTCTTTTTGAGAAGTGAATGTTAGGTCAGGTCTTTTCTTAGTGTTTATATGTGGGTCTGTGGTCTATGCCTGTCCTTCACTTTACTTCTTGAGGTCAGTCTCTAAGCCCCAGGAGTGATCAGGACTTCAGTTGAACCAATAGTTATTAAAGGCCAACCTGACTCTTGGTGGGGAGTACTGATGGCAATGAAGTACTCTCTGTCCTCCAGGAGCTTGCTCTGTGGTTGGCTGAGTTGTCTTGACTACAATTCTAAGTGTTATGGATCCTGGGGAGGAAGTGACAGGATCCTAATTTCTGTGACTTCCCCTTCCAGTGCCTTATGGTGGTTCAGTTACTTCCCGCCACTGCAGCCCTGGGTGGTCGATGAGGCAGGAATTGATGTCTTCTTCTCCATGTCCACTGCCACAGAGGTTGATCAGGCCTGCCTTATCACTTCTCTGAACTCTCATGGTCCTGTGTCCTGTCTGCTCACTTCCTACCTTCCCATGGAGCGGCCAGATGAGTCAATCTGAAGCCATGCTCTCATCTCATCTGAATCGTTAGTTGCTCCCCATCTGTCTTCAGGAAACGTCAACCCTTTGGCCCAGTGTGCAGAGCTGTGTCCGGAACAGTCTGTTCACCTTTGCATCTATCCATGGCTGTCTGCCGCCTCCCTCCCGGGAGACAGACTGCTTGGACTTTCTTTCCCACCTGTCTGCACCTGCTCCCACTCTGCTCTTACCATTCCCTCAGGCCCTTCACCTCTACACACCTGTCCAAGCCTAGCTGAAGCATCACTGTATCTATCAATCTTTTCTGATTTTCTGTTACCTGAAGAAATTCCTTCCCCTGTACTCCCAGGGTTTTTTTCTCCTCGGGTGCACCTTACTGCCTGCTTTCTTAGTTGTTCTAATAGAAAATGTTTGTCTTAGTGGACTGTAAGCTTGAAGGCAGGACTATTCTTTGAGTCCCTTTAAACTTTTGTGGAGCTGTTTGCCCCCCCCCCAAGGTGAGTCAAGAAGCACCATGGACCCCCTCTCTCCATTTCAGTGGGGGACCTGGAGAGGCCAGGGTCATCCCACAGTGTAGTGGCAGAGCTGGGCCCAATTTAACATGTTCTTGACCCAACCTCGCTGCCTCCCCCGGTTTCCCAGAAGCATACAGTGTCAACACTAGGAAGAAAGCCTAGCTTTGGTGTGCTGCCTTCATCTGTGTTCCCCATCTCCCAGGTACCAGTGACCATGAGATCCCTGTGTCTGCTCAGAGCCACCTTCCTGTGCGGCCTGCTCTGGGCCTTTTGTGCTCCATGCATCAGGGCCCAGGACCCCAGGGCTGGTGTCCCCCATCCCGGCAGCGTGGGCCTGGATAAGAGCACCGTGCACGACCAAGAGTACGTATTTAGCTGGGGCCGGGGTCCAGAGACCTCCACATCATCTTCAGTGGCAGCAAGGGCACAACCCATCCTCTTTCTCTTCCTGCTAAGTATATGGCTTCAGGACATTTGACATGAGGATATTTATGCCTTAGAGCTACCTACTTGTCCGGTGTTCTTTTTTCTTCATCATATCAGAGGTTGAGGATCTCGAGGGCCAAATAGGATGAATTACTTTTCTGAATTCAGTCTTTCTCTTTCACCACAGAGAGAGCACACACAGATGGACACACGCAGAGACACAGTAGGAGGGTCAAAACTCAGAATATAATTAAGGTTTCTTGACTCTGACAAGACCTTATTTTTAGTGATGCATTCAAATGCTGAATCATCTGTTACAGTTTGTGTCCTCAGCCAGTGAGCCACACACATTATACTTTGTTATTCTTGAATTGCTTCTGGAAAATATTTTTAATTGATAGCCCAAAAGTATGTCAGCAAAGTTCTAATAATAAAGAGGAAAAAACACCCTTAATCCTGCCAGTGTAACAGACGAGCTCTGCCCCTGCTCCTCTCCTGGCCTTGCCTGAATGTATCATCCTGGAGTGTGGTCAGCCACTGTTTTCTGAGCTGGATGAAGTTTAAGACGTTGAACTAGAGTCCCTAAGATTCTGGCACAATCTGACTATTGGTTTTTAGGCATATCATGGAGCATCTAGAAGGTGTCATCAACAAACCAGAGGCGGAGATGTCCCCACAAGAACTGCAGCTCCATTATTTCAAAATGCACGATTATGATGGTAATAATTTGCTTGACGGCTTAGAACTCTCCACAGCCATCACTCACGTCCACAAAGAGGTAGGTCAGGCAATGGCCTGGGGGTCCCAATCTGGGAAGGCCTCCCTTTGGTGCTTTTGTTCCCCAGTCTTGATGACCAGTGCCTTCCTTGTGCCTCAGTGGTGCTGCTTCTCCTTTCTCTGCTTGCTGCTCTGACCTGCCTCTTCCTGTTTATGGGTCTTTCCCTCTGAGTGACCTCCTGAGCCAGAAGCCCCATGATGGGCGTTTGTATTTTTAACCAGTGCTGCAGCATTTTTGCTGCATACCAGAGTTTGAGAGCCCAGGTCCTGACAGCACAGGCCACATTCACAATGCAGAACAGGGAGATAGAAGTTATTTTGTTTGAGAAGCGTGATGACTCAGGACTAAGGGATGGAGGGCCTTGGCAATGGTTGGAAGTTTATGTCATCCTGTATGGTGCTCCATAGTGGCTGAAGCACTTTCAAGGTTAGAGATCTTGCTGGCTCTTTGCAATAGCCTGAGTAGGCAGGGGCAAGTACTGTTACTACTCCTGTCTTCTAGGTGAGGAAACTCAAATCAAGATCTTGTCAAATCAAGATCTTATGCCTCCAGATTTAACTTCACCCCCCCACAGCCTTTAGAGGAAGCAAGGCAAAGTTGGTGATGTAGGCATGACCCTGTTGGCTGCCACAAGTGCAGGCTGGGTGTTGCTCTGAAGGCAACAGGGGGTGCTAGTGGTTTTACAAGGGAGAAGGATCCTATGTTGTGGGAGACAGACTGATAGACAGGAGCAACTAGCGTCTGGGAGAGGAATTGGGATCCAGCATTTGTGGCAGATGAAGACAGTGGTGGCTATAGTGAGGAAGGGGTGGATGTGGGAGATGTGGGGAAGGAGGAACCAGCCAAGAATGTGAATGGCCTTAGCTTCACACCTGGCATGCTGAGCCCTGCTGTACCTGCTTCTGGAACAGGGCAATAGTTTCTCCTCAAAGATGAAAATAGGTTCCACTGGTTGGCAGTGCCTTCTTTCTGTTGTTCTGACCCCAAATATTGTCCAATATGTCACTGTTTCCACCTTACCAGGCAAATTATACAACGAGCTGACCCTTGGGAAGGCTCAGGCTATGAGCTTTTTCTCTGGGATGGATGCATAGGTCATAGAATCTGAAACTCACAGTTTTGTGTAAGCTAGACCTGGCTTTAACATTGAACATATATTACTTTTGTAATTAGGAAAGAACAAACAGTAATTTTTAAAACAAATTAGCAAGGGCCTGCTTTGACTGCATCTTTCTTTTAACTCGTAAAAGTAATTTCTAAATTGGATTATTATATAAATTGACTCTGATATATGAATTCGTGGACTCCTAGAAGTAGCCATGTATTACATAAAAAGAGTTTCTGGACATGTATGCACATAGACATTTTGGACATTAGCTAAGTATTTCTTCCAGTAAATGTGCAATTTATCATTGTCTAATTTATTTATTTTTAGGAAGGGAGTGAACAGGCACCACTAATGAGTGAAGATGAACTGATTAGCATAATAGATGGTGTTTTGAGAGATGATGACAAGAACAATGATGGATACATTGACTATGCTGAATTTGCAAAATCCCTGCAGTAGATGTTATTTGGCCATCTCCTAGTTACATGCCAATGTGACCCGTGATAATGTGATTGAACACTTCTGGTAATGCAAAGTAACTCATTTTCAACTACTGCTACAGCATCTTGGTAAAGTCCTATAGCAATTTATTACACTGGGGTGAGAAAGAGAAATCAACAGAAATAAAAGAGAAGAGAAATGGGACATCTTATAGCCCCTAAGTGCTAGTAAGTCTTATTGGACAAGAGTTTGATGAAAGAATCCTTTTAAGGATGTTGAGTAGTTGGAGTCAAGCACTCAGGAACTTGACTGTAGAATACTGTGCGTTTCTTGATTTTAATTCATGCTACCTAAAAAGTAAGATGATAAGCTTTGCCAAGTGGAGACACTTTTCAGTAACAATGAAGGGCAGGAGTGAATGCCAAATGTTTCCTCAAGTAAACGTGGTCAGTATTCTCTAAAGTTCCCTTGGGCTGCATGACAACTTTCTCTGGATAAGCTATATCTTAGGCTATGTCAAAACCACAGCCTAAGAAGAATGTCATATATTGAGTTCAGCTGGCTACAGAGTCTAAGATTATCTATCCTCCGGCATTTTGGAATGATACACCACTAGCCTAAGTGTTTTAACCTTTCTCATATTTTCAGTATTTTATACAACTACTGCCATATCCTTATACTTCTTTTCTATTGTCTTCAACCTGAGAGAGACTTTGAATTTCAAAGTTTTCTCTAATCAGTAGCAACTGTTTTAGCCTTCTTAATATTTGTATTTCACTCTTGTTTCCAGGGTTTCCTTTTTCCAGCTTAAGAACTATTAGGAAATGGGCTGGGTGTAGCTCAATGGTGGAGTGCTGGCCTAGCATGCTCAAGACCCTAGGTTCAATCCCCAGCATCACAAAAAAAAAAAATTAAAAATAATAAAAAGTTAAGGACTTGGTACAGCAGGTTTAAACTGTTAACGGGTCTAGCCTCAGTGAGAATTGAAAAGATCCTTCACCAAACACGGTGATTAACCTGACCCAAGTTCTGTTTTGAAGGAATGTTGTTTATATTACCTCCTCCTGAATACATGAATACTTTCATTTCAGGAAAGATTAGAAAAGGAAGCCTAAAAACCCTTTAACAGTGTGAATCTCGGTAGTAGTTGCAAGTGAGAAGCTGCAGATTGTAATTTGATTTTCTGGATGTGATAGACATGATGTAATAGAAAACCCAAAGTGATGGTTGAATGGAAAAAAGAAACTGCATAAAATTTGCTATAAAATGTATAGAGACTTATTTTCTTTATTAAAGTATTCTTATAAGAAAACATGTATTTGTAAAGATGGTTTCCTGTGTCAAGTGTTTGTGCAATCAGAGCTGACTTGTAAACTATTCTTGTAATATCTCATTATTTTGAAAGATTTATATAATGAATTCTGGGTATCAGACCAATAAAACTTAATGAAAAAAATGATGAGCAATTGATTTTGTCCATGTAAGCTTTTTCTCCCACCACATAAAGGGCTTGTTTAATACAAATGTTTATATCTGCCTGTTCTTATTGTAGGTGCGGTGACCATCCCCGGCTATACCCTGCTCCTTTTTGCTGACTAGTTTCTCAATATTCAAAGTCAGTTTCTCCTTTAAACATTTTTTTTCTTCTGAATGAAGTCACTTTTGAATCTGTCTTCTTCAGCCAAATTCAGATTGTGATAGCATTTTCTAGTCTGGGAGAATACAGTGTTTTCTTCTTCAATCTGGTAACTTCTTTCTTTGCCAGAAAACTTAATTAGGATTGTTGTTGTTTTTAGGTGTCATAGAGTCTTTTCCGACTCAGTGACCCTCATAGGGTTTTCATTGGCTGGTTGCTTTAGGATTGCTTCGGGAGTGGTTTGCCACATCCTTCTCCTGTTTTTTTGCGGTACTGGGGATTGAATCCGGGTCCTAAGAGAGTGTGGAGCTGCACTCTACCAACTAAGCTAAAGCCCAGCCCCATTAATTAGGATAGCTTTATTGAAAACATCCCAGGCCTAAGCATAAAAGCACAGTCTCCTTGTCATTTTGGAAATAACTTCATTTTGCCTGTTGAAAAAGTAAGTTACTATTGCATTTTCTTTCCTCCTAAGATCCCTGAACCTTGCACTGGTCCCTCATCCAGAGCAGCCCCTCTGGAAGGATCTAGGGATGGAGCTCACAGCTAGATGGCCCTCATACTGCCAGCAGCAGGGAAGGGAGGCAGCAGGGCAGCCAAGAGGGAGAGAAGCAAGTCCTTTCAAGGTGAAACACCCCATCAAACAGGCAAGATGGAACCCCTTCCTCCCTCTGGCCATCTATGGTTTGTACTTACTCCCTGCTGGCTCTACCTGCCTCTCCTGATGGGAGAGGGGCCTGGGATGTTAGGGTCACAGAATGACCATCCCTGCACACCCTCATCTCCTGTACACAAAGTTTTGGCCTTTCTCACAGCTGCCTCAAGGATTTTTCAGAACAGGTAAAGAACCACACTCCGGATCCTTGTCTCAAAGAAAGAGATAATGTGCCCAAGAGAGGCAGCCTTAGGTGAAAAAAGAGCATGAACTTTGGACTCAGGGACCTGAATTGAAATCCTGAGCCTGCTACTCCTTATTTGTGAAGTTCCTAAACATCAGTTTGCCATCTAAAAAGAGCTATAACAAAAGTTGTATGGGGAGTGGTTAAGAGGTTTAACAAAATGAGAAAAAATATGTACAGCACCTAGTACAGTGCCTGTGTAGAACAGGTGCTACATGCTTGTCACCTGCTCCCGAGCTGGCTGAAGAGCCTGCCCCTTCCTCACTGAAGAGGAGGCTGGGTCTGGAAGATACCCTTGACCCCTCTGGGGCAGCAATCAAAGGGTCTCCTCTGCTTCCTATCTTCCTCCATGTAGACAAAGAGTGAGTGAGTTCCCAAGGAACTAAGGTCATAGTACTGGGTGTAGTTGTGAAAGACAAAGCATTGAATTAGGAGAATCCGACTCGCCTGGTCCAACAAGTGGCTTTCCTGGGCCACCTTCAGTTAACTCCTCTGAGGAAGGTGAGAGCAGACTCTCCACAGCCCCTTTGGCAGGACAGAGCACCAGGCCACCAGTGTCAGTAGCACTTTTGCCCCTCATTAGATACAGAGTAAGGAGAGGTGAGGTGCCAGAGAATGTGTGGGACCATGGAGATGAAGACCAGTGAGGACTGCTGCTTCTAGACCTGCTTTTCATCTGCTGGTGGTGCCCTCAGGGTGTTGTTGACAGGTTTACTAAACCAACAGAGATGGTTTTTTTTAAAGCAAATGGCAATGTGATGACAGAATAAACACATCTGTAGCCCTAGCTGTGGAAACTTTTCAAGAGCAACAAAACCCCCTCCATCTTCAGTGGACTGAGGGGCGTCCCTAGCCCTGACTCAGCTAAGGGGAGCAGACTGAGAGTGGTGGGCAGGTGGGCAGTGAGGGAAGAGGGGCCACTGAGGGGATGCGAGCTCCTTTGTCCCCTAGAATTTCAGAGAGGCTTATGTGCCAAGGCAGGTGGACATGAAGTGGGGCGCTCAGGACAGGGACGATTGGAAGCCCTGTAAAAGGAGGCGTTAGATCCTCTGTTCTCCCATCTGTTGCATCAAGGCCCTCTTCAACCCCTCAGAACGCTGGGGGTCGACTCTGAAGAAGCTGAGCCAGAGAAGCTCTTGGCTTGAACACCAGGCAGAGAGGAGTGGGACTGAAGACCACACAGACCATGGAGCTGCATGTGACCCCATGACTCCAGCAGGCCAGCAGCCAGGCTCATGGGCCCTGGGAAGGTCAGAAGCGTCTTTCCTGGAGAAACTGAGCTGCCCCACGGACAGGGGCACCTGATACGTGGGTGGTGCACAATCATCACCACACACTTCCTGTATATGAGTTTCCGATCGTCTTCCCACTAGGTGGCTGGGGAGGCCATGCAGGCCATACCTGCCAAGGGTCAAGGGCTCTGCTGTCCAGGGAACAGAGAGAATGTGAGGAGGTCCTTGCACACTGGGAGGGGTGGGAGTGTGTGACACTGGCCCAAGTGGCTGGAGAGCCATAAGACTGAAGCAGGCTGAGTGTCCCTTACCCCAGCTGGGAGGACAGCCCAAGAAGAGTTGGGGAGGGGAGGCACGGCCACAGTTGGTGAGCCTGAGAGCAGAGATCCAGCAGATGTCCAAATCAAGGTGACCTTGGGGAGGGATCCGGAGCTGCCTGGATGCCAGGGAGTCAGAGTACAGACAATAGAGAGGGCTTGTCTGTGAGGCTGGCTCTGGTGTCCACAGAAAAATTCTCTGGGGGCTACAAGATGTGAGAGGGGAGCAGGGTGACCAGAGCAGTGAGTGCTAAGCCATGGGTCCCTGGCCTTTTTTTTTTTTTTAAGGGTTTTGGAAGCGTCCAGTCTTGTCACCTATGGGTTAATGGCAGTCCGGGAACCTAGCAATAAATAACATATCAACAATCCAGCCTTGGGTTGCTGGGGCAAGGCACTGGGTGGGAAGAAGATGGCACAAATAGAACAGAGCAGGAACAGAGGCAGATGGTGACTACAGAGAGGTCAGGAGGAGTGACCTCTTCTGCCTCAGGGTCTAAGGCCTGGGCACCTGTGTGCCTCCCACACTTCCATAGATTCAATTAGGACTGGACACTGACCCACATCAGAGTAGCACATTTCTCAGGAACCAAGGGACACAGTGGCAGAGAGATGTGGTGGAGGGATGTGATTGGCAGTGCTCCATATTCTTGCACTCAGTGTGTGGGGTGTTGTTGTTGTTAGGTGCCGTCGAGTTGGTGTCCGACTCATACTGACCCTGTGCACAACAGGGGAAACAGTATTGTCAGTGCTTCTCTGCTGTTCATAGAGTTTTCAATGGCGAATTGATTTTTGAGGGTGGGTTGCCGTGTCCGTCTCCCAAGCCTATAGCACCTGGTGTTCCCAGGCGGTGTCCCATCCAAGTACTAACCAGGCCCCTTAGCTTCTGAGATCTGATGGGATCAGATGCCACAGGGCTACGGTTGCAGGCAGTGAGTAGGGTAAAGTTTACAAATACTAAACATCAGGCCCCACCCAAGATCAGCTAGTCAGAATTTACTTTCTATTACTTTTTAGTAGGTCCTTGGTGACACATGTGCTCATTTTCATGTGAGAAGCTCTGTTCTAGAGAGATGGTCCCCAAGCCCCTGTTGCCAAGAGGTCTAAGCCACCTGGTTCCTTCCACTCTCCTTGGATTCTAGTGGCCTCCCACTGAATTGACTTTTCCTGGCTCTGGCATATTTGGTTTTTATATTGTTTATAACTATGAGAACCTTATTGGTATGTATGGGCAAGTCAGGAGTATAGGGGGGATAGTGTGATGCAAGAGCAGGCTGAACTTGCCCAAACCATGAGCCAGTTTGCTGCTCCAACTGTATCCCATCTAGAGAAGTTCAAGTGTTTGTGGTCATAAATGCTTCGTTGTTGTTAGGTGCCATTCAGTTGGGTCTGACTCATAGTGACTCTATGTACAACAGAATGAAACACTCCCCAACACTGTGCCATGCCCGGCACAGTATCAGTGGTTCTCTGCTATTCATAGGGTTTTCAATGGCTAATTGTTTCAGGACTGGGTTGCCAGGTCCTTCTCCCAATTTTGTGGTGCTAGGGATCAAACCTAGGGCCTCAGAGCATGCAAAGCAAACACTCTACCAACTGAGCTAAACCCCAGCCCGTACATGCTGTGAGTCTTGTTAAATTAAAATCCTCCCAAAAGGAGATTGTTTTCCTTTAATATGGAGTAGCTTCTCAGATTCTTCCTCAAAGGACCGCACCAAGTTGGACATAGGATAGTCACAGAAACCTTCCTGTTTTTATCCTTTCAGCAAGGCCAGGCCCTGTTTCTACAGATAAGACCTGCACTGAAATTGCTCTGAGGGGCTGCTCTGTTCCCTCTCCTCTGGAAAGCCCTCTCTGCTTAATTCAACCTATGGTCACCTGTCTCTTCTTTGAGCTCCCAGAGCAGGGGTCTTTAACTTACTGTGTCATGTCCCACTTTACAGAATGTCTTCAAATGCATAAACTAAAAAACAAAGGATTTTGAAGGATTGAATCATATTGAAACATAGGTATTAATTGGGCACAGTGGCACATACCTGTAATCCCAACAACTCAGGAGACTGAGGCAGGAGGATTGCAGGTTTGAGGCCAGAGGCAGCTTGCATAACTTAGTGAGACACTGTCTCAAGATAAAAAAAGTTTTTAAATGGGCTTGGGTTGTAGCCCAGTGGTAAAGAATGTGTAAAGTATGTGCAAAGGCCTGAGTTCATCTCTCAAGTACCAGAAAAAAAAATAATAAAGAAAAATGAAAAGAAGAAAAGAAAGTCTCAAAATATTTTAAAAAGTGAGTGATTTAGAAATATGTGTACTTCCTAGTTAGCATAACATCTAGCAGTGACTATCTAGGTCTAATAGTCACTGAAATTTCAAAGTGATGACTAAATGATTTGCAACAACACTAATGTGATATGCAAATATTTATAATTTCTATGAATGGTGAAGTCATAAGTTCCACTGTTGTGTTTTTTTGTCTAATTCATAATTGAAGAATGCACTAAATTGCAGTTTGAGGTTCATAAAAATATAGATAGATTTTTCATTCTCACCCAGACCATGGGTTTGTGAACAGTACCTAGAAAGGGCTGGTGGAGACCGGCACAGTGGCACATGTTTGGAATCCCTGCAACTCAGGAGAGGGAGGCAGGAGGATCTTAGGCTTGAGGCCAGAGACAGCCTGCGCAACTTAGCGAGGCCTAGGTCTCAAAATAAAAAATAAAAAGGGAGTTAGGGTGCAGCTCAGTGGAGGAGTGCTTGCCTAGTATGGAATAACCCTGGGTTCACTGCTGCATCCCAGTACTGAAAAAAACAAAAAAACAAAAAAACAAAAAAAAGGAGAAAGAAAGGAAGAAAGGAGGAAAGGAAGGAAGGAAGGAGGGAAGGAGGGAAGGGCTGGTGGGTCTGAGGTTTAGAGTCCTTGTCTTAGAGGGCACATGGTCAGTGATATACAATACAGTGGAAACCAAACAGAGATCTACTGCCGTGAGATTACAGTCTGCATAACACTTCCACCTACTGCTTTGGGGTGCTGAGTTCCTGTGCATGTGGACCCAGTCTGTCTTCTCTTATTCCCTGAAATACCTTGCTCTCCGGCTACCCAGTGCATGGCAGGGACTTGGCTCAGAAGGAGTACATTTAGCATTTGTTAATAATCTGTGAGTGTTAACTCTGTGTGACCCTTTGAGTATATCAACATCTTATTGGGATTTTTTTTTTTTTTCCAGTACTTGGGGGTTGGATCAGGGCCTCACACATACCTTGTGTGTATTCTACCACTGGGCTGCACTCTCAGTTTGTGTTTTCAGTTTTTATTTTGAGTCACAGTCTCGCTACTAAATTATGCAGGGTGTCTCTGGCCTTGAACTCGTGATCCTTCTGCCTCTGCCTCCTGAGTTGCTGGGATTACAGGTGTGTACCACCACACACACCAGAATGTGAGATTTTTATTGACCCTGATGACAATTGTAACCTCTTCATTACAATTTTTTTTTTTTTTAGTCAAAAGCTCACTATATATCCCAGCCTGGCCTGGAACTTGCTATGTAGCTCAGGCTGGTCTCAAACTCATGATCCTCTTGTCTCAGCCTCCTGAGTGCTGGGATTATGGCTGTGCACCACTACACCAGGCTACATTAGGACTCTTAATACCATGTTTGACATTTATAGATGAACCACTAGATGGCAGTAATATCCCACATAATATCCTTTCCCAGGCCTAGGTGTCCTCTTCTGGGTTTATATATATATATATATTTTAGAAATGTAACTTCTGAGCTGGGCGCGATGGCGCACGCCTGTAATCCCAGTGGCTTGGGAGGCAGAGGCAGGAGAATCGCAAGTTCGAGAACAGAGGCAGTCTGCGTAACTTCGCAAGACCCTGTCTCAAAAAAAAAAAAAAAAAAAGTAAGAAAAATGGGCTGAGGGTGCAGCTCAGTGGTCCAGCACTTGCAGAGCATGCAAGCACGAGGCCCTGAGTTCAACCCCCAGTACCAAAGAAAAAAGAAAAAAAAAAAAAAGAAATGTAACTTCTCTTTCACTACTGGGAAAACCAAGCTTCCTTCCTACCTCCATCTATCTCCCACTTCCCCCTGCGTATTTCCAAGGATTTCATAACTGCATTCATTTCTTCCTCCAAAAGAGAGAGTGTGTACAGCAGAACAGTGGAAGAGTGTAGGTAGGTAAGTACACTGCACAAGCTCACCTACAAAATAATCTGACTTGTCTACATGGTGAATTCAGTTCCTCCCCAAATTTAGTGAGCACCCAGTATGTGTCATACCCCATGCTACACTTCAAGTCCAAGGATACACTGTCCCTGTTACAGATGTATGGCCCTCTATCAAGAATGAGAGGAAAGAGAGTAGGCCGTGGGCTTTGGGGAATTGAAAAAGGCTTAGAGTTTGCTGTTCACTCCACTGGAAGTCCTAAGTCTGCAATAGATGCTATGACTATAATGAAGCTATGGTATGTATGTGGGTGAAGGTGACATGCAACATGAAACCAATAGCTGTTTGTTCACGTGAAGAAGGACAGTCTATTCAAAATATTCTCTGTACAAGGGGGCCTGTCAAATTGCCATTATTTAATATTAAAACTAAAAGTATTAAAAATGGGTTTAGCGTTATAGTGCATACCTGTAATCCCAACAATTTAGGAGGCTGAGGCAGGAGGATCACCAGTTCAAGGCAAGTGTGGGCCACATAGTGAGACTCTGTCTCAAAATAAAATTTAAAAGGAGGGCTGGAGGTATAGCTCTGTGGCAGAGCATTTGCCTAGTATAAGCAAGGCCCTGGATTCAATCCCCAGTAACACATACCACACACACACACACACACACACACACATGCGAATATATATACACATTTTAAGAGATATTATCTACATATTATTTTTCAAAGTTAAAATAAATCATGGTAGCAATATATAGTATGACATTCTGGATTATGTTTCTATTATCACATCAGAACAAACATACAATGCACTCTTAAAACAGCAAAATGGAAAGTTTTTGTCCCAAGATGTGTATATGTTTTTTTGGCACTTGTGACTTTGTGTGTGTGTGTGTGTTTGTGTGTGTGTATTAGCTACCTAGCATCACTGAGACTGAAATACTTGACAGAAACAACATAAGGGAGGAAGGGGGCCTTGGTTCCAAGGGCTCAGTCTGTAGTTGCTTGGCTCTGTGTGCTTGGGCAGAGCATCATGGTGGTGGGAGTGTGTGGTGGAGGATAGCTGTTCACATCACAGCAGACAGGAAGCAGGGAGGGCTTACAGGATAAGGCTTAGGGTAATAAACCCCAAGGACCCATCTCCAGTGACCCACTTCCTCCACCTGGGGCTTACTTCCCAAAGTTTCCACAACCTCCCAAGATAGCACCACCATCTGGGGAGCAAGCATTCACACACAAGAGCCTATGGGGAACATTTCATACTCAAACCATAACCATACACATATGTATACATATATAAAACATGGAATTAATGATGCTAGTAAGAAATGGACCTTGCCGGGCGTGGTGGCGCATGCCTGTAATCCCAGCGACTCGGGAGGCAGAGGCAGGAGGATTGCAAGTTTGAGACCAGAGGCAGTCTGCGTAACTTAGTGAGACCCTGTCTCAAAAAAGTAAAAAAAAAAAAAAAGAAAGAAAAGAAATGGACCTTAAGATAGCACCCTAATTTATTACACATGCTATTCTTGGATGAATCAAGTTTGGTGAGAGACTTTGTTGTAGATTGTGTTTGTTGTTGTTGTGGTTAGGTGCCATCCAGTCAGTGTCTGACTCAGCGACCCTACATACAAGTGAAACACTATTGTCAGCGCTTCTCTGCTATTCATAGGGTTTTCAGTGGTTGACTGATTTTTGGGAGTGGGTTGCTAGATCCTTCTCCCAAGCCTACAATGTCTGGTGTTCCCAGGCAGTCTCCCATCCAAGTACCAACCAGGCCCGATCCTGCTTAGCTTCTGAGATCTGGCAGGATCGGATACCACAGTGCTACGGCTGCAGGCCAAGATTGTGTTTAGGTTGCTGAAATTGGCAGGAATTCAGAACACTTCCAGGTGGGTTTGATTGCTTTGTTTACTTCAAGGTAAAACCAAAGCCTTTTAGCCTTCAGATCCAAGAGTCAGGCTGGCTGACATCCAGCAGTTCCATGTATTCCAGAGTAGCACAGCCCAATCACAAACCAACTATCCCTCCCTTCCCCATCACCCTGTATGTGGGCAGAATGGTGGCTAACTCCTTGTCACACCTTCCTGTGTCAAATAGCCATCTAAATAAACCCATACAACACAACATACACTCAACAGTAACATCATTCAAAAAGAAACAAGAACGTTAAAAGAATAAGACGCCTGAGACTAGACTACTTTGGGGAAGTGGACCTTTCTCCAAACTGCAGAAGCCAGGACCAAGAAGTGGGAGGGGGTGGTGGTGCCTTGAGCTGCCAAAGCAGTCAGAGCCTCCTTGGGGAAGGAATCATGCTTTGTCATTGTCTGGCTCCGGTGCTTTCCTGTATCCATGCAAATGCCTACGCAAACCCCAACCTTTTTGCAGCTGATCGAACACAGCTTGGATTTAGAGAAAGAGGAAAGCTGAGAAAGCCAAACCCTGAGGGGAGCCTGGGACAGCTGTCAGGGCTTGGCTTCTGGCTTTCCATCTGGACTCAAACCTCAATTCCAGCAAGCCCGCCGGAAGTCACCAACCCTGAGAAACCCCCTCCTTCCACCATTCTTCCCCAAGTCTGAGAAAGCTGAAGCCTCAACAGAGCTGGGAAAATGAGGGAACCTCGCTTTTTAAACATCTTACCAGTCCTTCAATAAGGCAAAGACCAAAGAGAAATCAAATGGGTTTATGTACTGTGAAGCCTCAAACTGAGGTAGCAGTGCTATAGAATTCCATTTGGTGAATAGGTGTGAGCATCCCCCGTGAGGTACTTTGTGAAAGGAGCCCAGAGTCACAGACCTAAGGTCCAAGTGCCAGGCAGGGTTCTTACTAGTTATGTGTCCTGTGGGAGCCTCAGTTACCTCCTGTGCAAATTGGGCATAATCTGGTGCCCACTTTATAGGATTGTTGTGGAAATTATGTATGAAGTGCTTGGGGCCGAGATTGGGATATTTATTGATGAAGAATCTGTAAATTGTATATACGTGGATATGCTGCTGGGCATACCTTCATTCACCCAAGTCTGCTGGATCTCTGAGGACATAAATAAAGACCAGTGAGATGCAGCTTCTGCCCTCCAGGAGTAGAACATGCAATGAGCTGTTGTGAAATGGGGAGATATAGGACTGGGTGTCTACCCAGCTACATCATATTTCACGGGTTCTAAAATGTGCTCTTTTGTTTTTTGTATTCTAACATCTTGAATTTGACAGTGCTTTTTCATTGCTGCTGGTTGATAAAATAATGGTGTGGCTTACTATTAGTGGGATCTTCAGTTCAGTGAAAAGCAGTACAGTCATGAAGCCAGTGTAATCACAGAGGTGGCTGTCAGTTTGCCATCATGATACTGCCTTGCATACACACAAAGATCAGGAAGTGATCTTTGCCTAAAACCTAGAAACCTGAATTTGCATTGCATGGATGCAGGCTCATACTAGTTAGAGTGGAAACCAGTCACCGGGGAGTGTTTATATCGTGTTGTTGTTGTTAGGTGCCATTGAGTGGGTGTCCGACTCATAATGACCCTACATACTACAGGTGAAACACTATTGTCAGTGGTTCTCTGCTATTCATAAGATTTTCAATGGTAGATTGATTTTTTAGGAGTGGAGTTGTTGGGTCCTGCTCCCAAGCCTACAGAATCTGGTGTTCCCAGGTGGTCTCCCATTTAAGTACTAACCATGCCCAACCCTGCTTAGCTTCTGAGATCTGACAGGAAGGATGCCACAGGGCTATGGCTGCAGGCAGTTTATACCATAGCACCTGGTAAGTCCTACAGAGCAAGGCTCTTCCCTCTTCCATTCCTCCCTCCCTCCATTCCTTCCTCCTTCCCTTCCTCTTTTCTCCCTTCCTTCCTCTGTTCTTCCTTTCCCCTCTTCCTTTTTTTTTTTTTTTTCTGTTTCCATCACTGTACCAGCATAGGATTCTGACTTCTCCTTAGCTGGTGACCTTGAGGATATCACTGAAAACACTGAGCCTCTGTCCTTCCATCTGAAAGGGAATAATTCTATTCCTGATCTCATGGAGTTATGGAAGAAATGAGTCTTCAAGTACAAGAAAGCACAGAGCCCAGTCTAGGCTCTGTCAATTTGCAACTTATTCTTTTGCTCCTGAAATTCCCTATAATGTTATCACCTTTGGAATTTGCCAGAAAAGAATGAAATGAAATAAATGTTTTCTTGATCAATTCAAATCTCCGTTTGGGTAATCAGCATTTTACAGCAAGGATAAGAGTAGCTAACTTTACACTTTTTACAATTAAACCAGCTGTACTGATATGGCATAACCTTGCATTGCAGACACTGCACTCTCCATTTTCCAGATGAGGAAACCAAAACTCATAGAAATGACTTGCCCAGTGTTAAGTGGCTTTTAAGTGAGGCAGGAATAAAGACTTTTGGTCCACCCCCCCCCCCCCCCCGCCGCCCCATGCTATCTCAGGACAGCAGAGTATGTATGCAACTCCTCAAATCCTCAAACTGACAAGGTTCCTAACCAAAGCTTAAAGTTTGGCTGGAAAACTTAACCATCACATTCCACAGGGAATGGTGAGGAAGATGATAGGCAGCCCGAGAGGATGCTTCACAGATGGGTCAGTGCTCTCACTCCCAGGGAGGGGCAATGCAAGATTGTCTTAAGAGCTGGATAGATCGAACCAAACTACACAGATGTCTTCCCTGATGACATCCCTTGATTGCATCATGGTCTGCAGTCATGGCTCCAGCCGTGCTGGGGGAGGCAGCACCTGGAGTGAGCAGCATTTCTTTTTCATTCCCTTGGCTTGCTTTGACTCTCAGTTTCCTCCAAGACAAACACCAAATTCTTGAGAGTTGAGACTGTCCACCACGGGTGTGAATGCAGCCAGTACTTTTGTCTTTGGTTTCTCAAAGTATGAAACTTATTGCCCAAGCTGCTTATTGACTTATGAGCTGATTAACAGAAAAAACTTCTCCCAACTAAAACCACGAACCAACTCTTTCCAGAGTTTAAATGAAGTTGAAATTTAACAGCAACTTTGCTGCTGTTGAGAAAAGAGAGTTTGAGTCAAACTCAGCCTTCACATTAAGAAGGTGTTAAAGGCTCCAGCCTCATAGCTCCACGGAGGACAATTTCCTCTAAAAATGGAAAGTTGATTTTCTTGACCTTGGATTTAGCTAAAAAGGAGAAGCCACCATTCCTGTCCCCTTTCAAGATCCAGGTGCCATCAAGATGGATATGCCCCAAGTTTTGTACCCACTTACCCATAGGATAGGAGCCTGGTGAGGACCCTCTCAGCCTTAGATACTCCATGATTAAAACATGTTTGATCCAGTCACATTTTAATACACTAAAATTGTTTTGTGAAAAAATATTTGTTGATATGGGAAAATGTTCACAATATAAAGCTGTGTATAGTGCTGCTACTTGGAAGTTGTGTACTAAAGTGGGAAGCATGGTAATCTCTGGGCTTTGAGATTACTGGAGACTTGTGTTTATTTTATCTTTCTGCATCAAATCTCATCATAATTATTAGTTTCTGTCTGACACTCAGGGTGAACTGTAAACTCTCTGAGCACAGGGGTTGTGCCTAATGTCTTCCTTGGTGTGTTCATAGTACACAGAAGGGACTTAATAAATATTTATTGAATGAAGAATGAGAGCTTTTCTGGGTTTTATAAATTATTGTACAATAATCATACACTAAGTCCCATTATTTGTGGTTCTAAGTTACTCAAAAATAGTAAATGGGAAGTTCTATAAATAAGCAATTTTTAGGTTTTAGATTTTGTGCCATTCTGAGTAATATGAAATCTTGTGTAGTCCTGCTCCCAAGACATAATCACCCGTTTGTCCAGTGTATCCACACTTTATATGCTATTTGCCTGTTAGCCATTTGGAAGCCATCTCTGTAATTCAATCAACTGTCACAGTATCACAGTGCCTGTGTTCAGTTATTTACTTATTTTGGCTCCAAAGCACAATAGTCACAGGTGATGCTGGAAATTTGGACATGCCAAAGAGATGCCATAAAGTGCTTCTTTCAAGTAATAAAGCAAAAGTACAGTAAGATATATATATATATCTTACTATATATATAGTAAGATATATATATATATATATATATGGCTGGGATTTAGCTTGGTTGTTAGAGTACTGCTCTGCTGTCTCTGAGGTCACGAGTTCAATTCCCAGCACTGCAAAAATGGGAGAAGGATGTGGCAATCCACTCCCAAGGCAATCCCAAAACAATCAGCCATTGAAAACCCTATGAAGGTCGCTATGAGTTGGACATGACTCCACGGCACCTAACAACAACAACGTGTGTGTGTGTGTGTGTGTGTGTGTGTGTGTGTGTGTGTGTGTATTTGGGAGAAGGACCCAGCAACCCTCTCCCAGAAATCAATACACCATTGGCCATTGAAAGCCCTATGAACAGCAGAGAAGCACTGACAATAGTGTTTCGCCTGTTGTGTACAGGATCGCTATGAGTCGGATACCGACTCGATGGTACCTAACAACAACAATATGTGTGTGTGTGTGTGTGTGTGTGTGTGTGTGTGTGTGTGTGTGTGTATACACACACATATACATATATATAGTATATATACATACATACATATACATATATATAGAGAGAGAGAGAACACAGGGAGAGGGGATCACAAGGAGAGAAAGAGAAAAAAGAGAGGGACCACATTCACATATATTACAGTATATAGTATATTGTTATGATTATTCTACTTTATTATTGTTAATCTCTTATCATACCTACTTTATAAATTAAATTTTACCATAGGAAACAACATAGTATGTATAGGATTTGGCACTATCTTTAGTTGTAGGCATGCACTTGGAGGCCACAGAATGAATCCCCCACAGATAAGAGGAAACTACTGCATATAACTGTTGAAGAGTGGGGAAGGCAATAAATGTAACTGTAATTTTTTTAAAAAGAAAGAAAAAGGTTAAGGATGTAGCTCAGTGGCAGAATGAGTGCTTGCTTTGCATGCCTGAGGACTTGTGTTCAATCCCCAACCTCGCAATAAATAAATAAATAAGTAAATAAGTAAATATTTAAAACATGAGTTGGTGAAAATTTACATTCTTAATTGCTTTCATTGGAAAACAAAGCATCAACAACAAAAACCCACAGAAGTTTGAATAGTGAGTAAGAAACCAAATGTTCAAAAGGGCTCCTCCTATCTTGTCAGTCCCAGGAGGAGACATCAAGGCCAGGGAACTGTAGGTTGGCATCTCAGCCATGAGAAGTCGCTAAAGAACATGCAGAATCTTCCAAGAGACTCAGTGTTGAACACTGGGCATACCTGGAAACCCAGAAGACATGCAGTTTATGACAATTAAGGCCAGACCTGGCTGGGAGGGGAGGGAGAAGACGTTTACACTGAATGAGAGTATGAAGTGTTGATATGCACTTGAACTAGGCTTTTTTTTTTCCCCAATGCTAGGCCTCAACACATGCTATGCAAGTGCTCTGCTACTGGGCTGCACCCCCTACCCCTCTCTTTTAAATTTTGAGACAGGGTCTCATTGCTTCTATCCTCTAGCCTAAGAGCCTCCTGCTTCAGCCTCTCAAGTCACTGGGATTACAGGCATGTGGTATGGCACCTGGCTTTGAACTAGATGGTTTATCACAATATCTGGGCACCGTTCTGAGCCAGTTCACCAATGATCTGACTCCCCTCACGGAGCAGTAAGAGTCATTGTGTCCTTGAGGGCAGAGGCCAAGTGTGATTTACTTCCCTGTCCCTAGTTCCTAGGATCAGCTCATTGCCTAGCATCTCCTTGTGCTCATCACATGCCTGAAGTGGTCTACACATACTTATAAATGCAATGAATAGGGACCCTGGGCAGGGGTGTCTGCTGCCTTTGGATTGTTTCCTGCCTGGCAAAGGAGTAAGACCCAGAGGATGTGTACGTATGTGACAACAGCATTGAGGGGCAATGGTTGTGGGCAACAGTGAGAACCCCCCAAAGAGCTTCAGCTTCTATACAGAAAATTAGAACTAGTGAGTAGCCGGCAAAGGAACACATGAATGAGAAGTGAAAACATGTGACAGGGGCAAGGTCAGAAGCTGGTTTGCTGGTCCCCAGCTCCAGCTCAACTGAGCCACACTGGGGGCAATGAGCAGAAAGCAAGATTCCCAGGGGGCTCCTGGGTGCCCGCCGGAACCCCTGAGTGTGGATCAGGCACAGGTGCTGCTGCTCAAGCCACCACACTCTGCTCGTGACCTCCTCCAGGGACCTCTGTTGTCACCACCTGACTTCATGTAAGTCAGCCACTTTGTCAGTTTCTCCTGCACAGAAACTGCATTGCAGAACCATGTCCAGCCACCCATTTTCCCTTGTGAAAAGCTTGCTGTTTTGGTTGATTGGTGGGACGGGGCAAGGTCTTCTTAGCTTTGCATGTGGGAATCACCTGGGCAGCATTTAGTTTCCAGGGCTCAGGCCCTCTTCCCAACCCCCAAACCCCTAGACTAAACAGCTGAGTCTCTAGGGGTGGGACCTGGGTCACAGGCCTTATTATTTATTGATTTATTATTATTATTATTTTTTGCAGTACTTGGGTGCTGAAACCAGGGCCTCATGCATGCGTTGCAAGTGCTCCACCAGTGAGCTACACTCCCAGGCCCTTTTTTACTTTTTATTTTGAGTTAGGGTCTCACTAAATTATGCAGGCTGCCTCTGGCCTGCAATTTGTGATCCTCCTGCCTCTGGCTCCTGAGTCACTGGGATTACAGGTGTGCGCCACCCTGCCCAGCAGGGCCACAGCATCTTTTAAGGCCTCTCTGCTGTCCCTGCCCCTAGTTGCTCTCTGTGAGCAGCCAAGGTTGAGAGCCAGGATCTACCCGAATGCCTGCCCTTCCTGCTACAGCCACCTCCAGAGCGCTCCCTCCAAACACTTCCCTGGGGCTTAGTGGGCAGGTGTGAGCTAGGGTGACCCCTGCAGTGGGCTCACTGTCCACTGTCGCTGTTGGAGAAGGCTGCATCCGGCTGTGGAAGATGTAACTATGGTCACCAGTCAGCTCCTGCTGATTTCTCACAAGTGCAATTTATGAGGCAAAAATTTCTCTCTTCATAAAAATGTCCCACGCTCCTGTCACAAAGGGTAATTGCGGCTTTTAGCTGCTGTGTCACAGCCATTATCCATTTCCTCATGTGCTTAGTGGCTATTGCCCAGGGGATTTAGGTCATATTCTCAGTCAATGAGTAAAAAAGGCTATGAGGAGGATGTCCTGGCCAGGTGACTCAGCAGGGCCATGGAGTCCCTGGTGTGCGCCTCCTCCCAGAGCCGGCCTGGCTCACCTGCACTGGGCCAGCTGGTGGGGTCTCAGGGTGTGGGGGAGAATGGGGGAGGTGGAAGGAAGAGGTCAGAATGAGCTCCTGCATCCCTCTAGAAGGCTAAGAGCCCAATTTATGTCTTGGGTTATCAGAGAGTGGAATGAGGTAATGAATGGCAAGTATCTGGCCCAGAGTGGGTGAGCTTTCACATGGGTCCTGACTGTGATGTCCTGTTTCCATTGCTTCCTCCTTTCCTCATGGGGCCCAACCCCATGCGTGAACACAATTTTATCTGCAGCAGATGCCAAGTGAACATTTGGGAATGGAATTCCAAACAGCAGTGAGTTAGGGCCTGTCACTGAGGCAGGATAGAAAGACAAGGAGACTTGAGGGACATGGGAAGGGAAAGAACTTTCACCCCCAGATCTGATTTGAACCTCACCAGCTGACAATCAAGAACTTTGACACAACTACCAAGAAGACTGCCTGCATAGAGACATTATTCTTGAGAGACCTTTAAAATAATGAAAATGTTAAAATAGCAATAAATCATGCTCAGGTTCAAAATGTATGTAACCTTTGAGTTTTACTTTCCCCTCTGTAATTCTGTGTTTCTTTGAGATTTGCTTAGGCAACTCTCTCGTGAATCTTTTCTTGTATCTACACAATGTATAATCTCATTTTACTAACATTGCTCCAATAGAAAAACCTAAACAGTGGAAGTTCTTCTTTTGATCTTATTGGCACATCCCCAGCCTATGACATGGGCCTTTCTAAGCTCACCCACACCAGGCACCCAGAGTTGGGCACCCTGGACTGACCTCACATGGGGTGTGCCGTGGTTTAAATAAAACTGGAGGTAACATGTGCACTGTTTTCTTTTGGAGGCAGCAGCAGCTGCTGCTGCTGCTGCTGCTGCTGCTGCTTCTTCTTCTTCTTTTTCCTCCTCCTCCTCCTCCTCCTCCTTCTTCTTCTTCTTCTTCTTCTTCTTCTTCTTCTTCTTCTTCTTCTTCTTCTTCTTCTCCTTCTTCTCTCCCTTGGTAAATCCATGTCTGTGTCCTGGATGCCCACCTCTCTCTGAGTGCCCACATGTATTCTAAGGTATGTACTTAATAAACTCAATAAATTTGTTTCACTCTCTCTGATTTGTCTTGAGTTCTTTTCCATGATGCAGCCAAGGACCAACTTAACCTGAATGGAGGTCTCAACTAGGGAGACTCCTCAGGCTAGGTGGCCCTGCTGAGCTGTATCTGTCTGCTATGCCATGGGTGACACCATGACAACTATTGGAGCTTATGGGGGCCCTCTCGTTCCCTGCCCAGAGACCCTTGCCCCCACCACCAGCACATGAACAAGAGACAACTGCCCCCCACGTCAGGCTGAATGGCACTTCTCAGTTCCCAGCTGCCTTCTCACCTCACTTGCAACCCTATGTAGTAGTTAAACCTGGAAATAAAATAATTGTTCCTCTTACCAACAGATTGGGAAACATGGGTTAGAAAAGGTAAACTACTTGTCCAGGTCATGAAGGTAGTTCCTCTTTCTCAACCCTGTTCCCAGGCTTAGCACCCAGTGGATGATCCTGGGTCTCCAGGCTCCCTGCACTGGAGGATGAGGGTGCCCCCTGGTGGGCTCTGCTAGGTTGGGGGGAGGATCACACTGGTGCCGTGAGCCTTGTGCCCTAGGGTCAGGGAACAGAGCTCAGAGCTCAGAGCTCAGTGCTGGGGATGGGGGAACAGAGTGCCTGGGAAGAGAGAGGACAGGGATGAGGACCCAGGTTTGGTCGAGGCGAGTCCACTGCCCCAGTGCAGCAACACCTACTCAGTAGGAGTAAGTGACTGGCTGCTAAAAAACAGATGAGTGTTGCCCTTGGGAAAGAGCCCCACCTGGGGTGGAAGCAGAGACATTTGTGCTGTGATTGTGAGGCTGTTCCCAGCAGGCTGGTGACCACGGAATGCTGAAGTAAGAATGTCAGGGAGAGAGAATGAGGAGGGCCTGGCAGGGGTGGAAGGTTGGACTGGGCACAGGTGGTAAGGGTCCTAAGCCTGGCTCTGCTTGGCTTGATCATAGGCCAAGTCACCTAATGTTCTGGGCTTCAGTATTCCCACCTGTAAATTGTGGCTAGTAGTGTTAATCTCTGTGATGATTAATATTCATTATCAACTTGATGGGATTTAGAATTACCTATAAGATCAGCAAGGCACACCTTTGGGTGTGTCTTTGACAGCATCTCCAGAGAGGATTTACTGAAGGGAAAAGACTCAACCTGAATGTGGGCAGCACCATCCCATGGGCTGGGGGCCTTGATAGGATAAAAGGGGAAGGAGGAGAAATACAGCTGAGTACTGCCATTCTCCTTTCTCTGCTTCCTGGTATGCCCTGATGGGAACTGCTCCACTCTGCAGTGCTCTCCCTGCCACAGTGGAATGACATCTGAAACCATGAACTACAATAAACCCTTCCTCCTTTAAGTTGTTTCTGGCAGGTATTTTTGTCCCAGTGACAAAGAAAGTAATATAATCTCAAAGTGCTGCTATGAGTATTGAGTTAATATGTAAAAATCACTTGGGACATTCCTGGCTCAGAGCAAACCTGTGGAAGTGATAATTCATCCTAAAGTCACAGAGGGGCCAGCACACAGAAGGTACTATGCTTAGTGGACCTGAATTTGTTCATCCTTATCCAGGACGCATGGGATAATAAAGTCCTCCATCTCCAGATAATCCATTTCAGTCCCACAATCTATGTCCACAACAGAGCTCTGCCTGGTCAAGGTGGGCAACGTCGGTCAGCAGCCCACACCAGGGTTCAGGCATAATTTAATCAGGCACTGAGGACATCTCGCATATGCTTTCTGTTTGTTTTGTGTCTTTTGGCCAATCTCACCTGGGTGAAATATTGTATTATTTCTTTTTAAATTTGAGTTTCTCTGAATGTCAGTTCTAATACTCTCTTCTTTATTTATCAGACTTTCCTTCTAATCTCAACCTTAGGCTATACAAGAATAGCTTCTGACTAGAGCTTTATAGTTTTCACAGTGCCCTTGCCTGTAAAAGCTAACCCAGTTCTCTCAACAGGAGTTGGAAGTTTGCCACCCCCCTTTCAGGGATGTGGAAAATGAAACTGACATTAAAACGTCTTGTCTGAAATGCAAGTGAACTTGAAGATGGATCTTCTCATAGTCAAGCTGTCGTGTTCTTCCATGAAAACACCTTTCCATCTGACTATTTTTAAATTTTTTTGTTGTTCTTGGGCAGGGGGCATTGAACCCAGGGTCTCACGCATGCTTTAGAAGTGCGCTACCACTGAGCTGCACCCCCAGCCCATTCTTTACTTTTTTAAAATTTTGAGACACGGTCTAAGTTACACAGGCTGCTTCCTGCCTCCACCTCTCAAGTCATCCATTCCACTCATCTATCCACTTATTCAACCACCCATCCACTCATCTACTGCTCCATCCATCTATCCATCCATCCATTCATCCAATATGTCTAAATTTCCTCTAAACCTTAAGTACATTGCAGAAGTTCCAAAAAAGAGTATGCCTCAGGTATAGGTGTGGATGTGGGGAGAGTGGGGAAATGTCTGCCCTTCATCCCATCCCCTAGTGTCTACCTCCTAGCCAAGAGGCTTCTCTGAGACCAGACCCTGCTGTTACCCTGGCTTCCCCTGGGCAACATGTTCTGCTCCCACCTGTTGCCTTCAGCAGACTTCTTCGCTGATGCTGGTAGTCCTGACCCCTTAAGCTTCTTTGTGTTTTCTTTGGAAGGCCTGGCCATTTAGCTGCAGCCACTGGTTGGTTCCAGTATTCCCCTAGGGCCTGGCTGGTGGAGGGTCTGTGGTGGAGATAGCTGGCTTGAGTTGGGGTAGGGCAGGTCCTTATCTGACAAGACAATCAGTCCACATGCACACACTGTGGCATTTATTCATAGAAACAACAACCAGGAGTGAATAGATGTGTACCAGTAAACTGTACATGTTGGTAATGGACATCTAGGCTTATTTGATGTATTAGACACTAACGATTGAAGACCAGATGAGTTGTGGCATGACATCAAAAACATAATTCATGAGGAAAGCAAAAAGTTATTAAAAAGACAAGAAAAAAAGACCAAATTATATGTCAAAAGAGACTCTGAAACTTGCCCTTGAACATTGAGCAACTAAGGTAAAAGGAAGACACAACCAAGTTAAAGAACTAAACTGAAGATTTCAAAGGGCAGCTTGAGAAGACAAAATCAAATATTATAATCACATATACAAAGAGCTGGAGATAGGAAACCAAAAGGGAAGAATATGTTCTGTTTTTCTTAATCTTAAAGAACTGAAGAAAAAAATTCAAGCCTCATGTAATAATAGTGAAGAATTCTACAGAGAGAATACTAAATGATGCAGGAAATATCAAAAGAAGATGGAAGGAATACACAGAGTCATCATACCAAAAAGAGTAATGACCCCATTTCAAGAGGTTGCATGTGATCAGGAACCAATGGTATTAAAGGAAGAAGTGGAAGCTGCCTTAAAGGAACTGGCAAAACATAAGACTCCAGGAATTGATGGAATACCAATAGAGATGTTTCAACAAACAGATGAAGCACTGGAGGTGCTCACTTGTTTATGCCAAGAGATTTGGAAAACAGCTACCTGGAAGAGATCCATATTTGTGCCTATTCCCAAGAAAGGGGAGCCAACTGAATGTAGAAATTATGGAATGACGTCATTACTATCACACCCAAGTAAAATTTTGCTAAAGATCATTCTAAAGCAACTGCAGCTGTATATAAACAGGGAACTGCCAGAAAATCAAGCCAGATTCAGAAGAGGGCTTGGAACCAGGAACATCACTGCTGATATCAGATGGATATTAGCTGAAAGCAGAGAATACCAGAAAGATATCTATGTTTTATCAACTATGCAAAGGCATTTGACTCTGTGGATCATAACAAATTATGGATAACATTGCAAAGAATGGGAATACCAGAGCACTTAATTGTATTCATGCAGAATCTGTATATGGACCAGGAGGCCGTCACTCAAACAGAACAAGGAAATGCTGTTTGGTTTAAAGTCAGGAAATATGTGCATCATATTTCCTGAAGAGGAATCACCATTCCTCTTCAATCTCTATGCCAAATAAATAATCGGAGAAGCTGGACTTTATGAAGAAGAACACAGTACCATGATTGGAGGAAGACTCATTAACAACCTGCATCATGCAGATGACACAACTCTGCTTGGTAAAAATGAAGAGGATTTAAAACATTTACTGATGAAGATCAAAGAACACAGGCTTCAGTATGGACTGTGACTCAACATCAACAACACAAAAATCCTTACAACTGGATCAGTATACAACTTCATGATAAATGGAGAAAAGCTTGAAGTTGTCCAAGATTTTGCTTTACTTGGTTCTACAATCAACACCTGTGGAAACAGCAGTCAAGAAATCAAAGGATGCATTGCACTGGGAAAAGCTGTTATAAAAGATCTCTTTAAAGTGTTGTAAAGATGTCACATTGAAGATGAAGGTGTACTTGACTTATGCTGTGGTAATTTCAGTTGCATCATATGGTTGTGAATAAGGGAGACAGAAGAATAACTGATGCTTTTGAATTATGGTGCTGGGGAAAAATGTTGAATATACCATGGACTGCCAAAAGAACCAACTGATTTGTCCTAGAAGAAATGCAACTAGAGTGCTCCTTGGAAGCAAGGATGGCTAGACTGGATCTTACATACTTTGGACATGTTGTCAGGAGGGACCAATCCATGGAGAAGTACATCATGTTTAGGAGAGTGGTGGGTAATTAAAATAAAGGAAGATCCTCAATTAGATGGGTTGACACAGTAGCTGCAACAATGGGCTTAAAACGTAAAAAAGATCTGTGTCTGGCACAGAGTCGAGGAGTGTTTTGTTCTGTTGTATATAGGGTCGTTATGAGTCGGACCTGACTCTATGGCACCTAACAACAACACAACGAGCTTATTAGCATGAAAAAATGTTGTAATATATTGCTGAATGGTAACCACAGTTCTAAGTGAGGAGATATAGACTGTGATTTCATATATTTGTAAAAACTTCTATGTATGCATAGTTGTATAGCAAATATTTCTGAGGCCCTCATCCTTGGCTTAACAGACACCCTTGATTCCTTACACTAAGGCCCCTTGTCCAGAATGCAGCCCAGTGCTGCCACCTACACTCAGGAACTCCCCCTCTCAGGATGAGTGAGAGTGAAACAAACTTTATTAGATAGAAGCAAGAGACAGTACATTCTACATTCTTTTTTTTTTTTTTTTTTTTTTTTTTTTTTTTGCGGTACTGGGAGTTGAACCCAGGGACTTGCGCTTGCATGCTTTGCAGGTGCACCCTCAGCCCTTTTTTTTTTTTTTCTAAGACAGGATCTCACTAAATCACACAGACTGTCCCAAACTTGCAATCCTCCGACCTCCGCCTCTCAAGTCACTGAGATTACAGGCGGGCACCACCACACCTGGCTCAAGATAGTACATTTTTAAGGGTAAGCACCCGTGCCCAGAGAGAAAGTAGACAGCCTAAGAAAGGAATAACAGTACATGCCCCAGACATAGAGGCAGGATTCTCAAGAGAGAGAGAGAGGAGTTGCCTTTTGGTGTCTTCACAATGGATATATAGAGACTTTGTGCCTTTTGGAATTACATTGCTCAAAGCAAATAATTTACAATTCAATTCAAAGCCTAAACAAACCAATGAGCTGCTTTACTTATTCTTTCTATCATAAAGAATTTCCTCTTATGTAAATGAGATTGGAAGGTGGCTTTCTGAGGTACATTGTTAAAGTTTAGGGAAGTACCAATAAGATAGAAACATAGGTCAAAATAGATGGAAAGAAGAAATTCCATTGTTTAGAATTTAAAAGATTAAGTAGAAATGTTCTGGTGTATTTTCTAAGAATAAAATGAGATTATAAGGTGGTCTAGGAGGTGGAGGTATCTATTTACAGACAAGAAAGTAGTCACAAGGGAGGTGTCTAGGCATATGCTGACATGGCCCATAATCCTGTTTGTGAGATTCTCAAAGAAGCACAGGATTACAGAGGTGAGAGTAAAGTTAAACTCAAAGGTCACATACATTTTCACCCTAGGCAAACTATTTTAACATTTTCATTTGAAATATCTCCAAAAATATGTTTCTGTGCAGGCAGCCCTCACAGCAATTTTCTTTCTAGTTGTATGGTAGTCCTTGATTCTCAGCTGGTGAGACTTAAACTAGACCCCAGGGTGAAAGCTCTTTTGGTCCCATTTTCCCTGTCTTTCTATCCAGCCTCACCTTCAAGGCAGCTGCAGGGGACTTCAGTCACTGGTCCCACACCTATAGCCTATTCAGAAACCAGCCCCTCTGTATGCAGTGATCATGTTTCTCAGAATGCTGCCCCATGCACCAGGTCATTGGGTCAGAACACAGAGGCCCCCTGCCTCAGTTTCCCTGGGTTAGGGAAACGCCTGAAGGAGACCAGCTTTCTCACCCCCAGGAGCTGAAGGGACTCAAGCTTCCACAGAGGCAGGAGACTGAGGTTAAACCTGGCTCTTTCTCCACAACTGTGTCCGGAATGAAGGGGCCAGGTCAACACTGGCCATAGGACAGTGCTCTCTGGACTCTCAGCACGTACAAGCGAAGTGCTGAGTGTAAAAAGGTAAAGATCCACTGGGTGCCTGTGATCCCAGTTACTCCGGAGGCTGAGGCAGGAGGATCCCAAGTTCCAGGTGCGAGGCAGCTTGTGCAACTCAGTGAGACTCTGTCTCAAAATAAAACATAAAAAAGGAGGTGGGGGTGCAGCTCAGTGGTGGAGCACTTGCTTTGCATGTGTAAGGCCCTGGGTTCAACAACCCCATCACCAAAAAAACAAAAACAAAAACAAAAAAAAGTCAAGATCAGTAGTTCTTGCCCAGCAGAAACTCAGCCCAGGGGGGAAAAAACCAAAACCAACCTCCATGTGACAGGTAAGAAGAGAGGGAAGTGACACTGACCTGGGGGAGCAGGGGCAGGCCTCACCAAGGAGCTGTCCCCTGCCCTGGACTTGAAGGAGGGACACTGGGGAAGCAGGGTGAGCAGGCAGCTCCCCCTGGGTCCTCTGGGTGGCAGCTTTGCCCTCTCTCACACTGCCTCTGCTTTCTAGTCCACAGAACAGGGGGACATGACTACCCACAGCTGCACTTCATGTGGCTTCTGCTGAGGACAGTGTATTGAGGCCAGACTTTTACTCCCATTTCTCATTTCCTGTGCCTCTCCCGACTCCTGGCCTTGTAAACTGTGTCCATGTGGGAGGCAGAATACACTGTATGGACGAGGCCCAGAGGCCCAGGGCTGTAACCAGGAGAACTGGTGGGTGCAGGGCGATTCCTAGGGAACAGGAGTGAGGTGGGGTGCTGAATGGACAGGTCCTGAGTCCCCGCTGCAACCACTAAAGGGTGACTCCAGCCTGCAGCATGTGCCCACATAGCCTCTGGCCCTCATAGCTTCAAGACACAAGCTTGTGATCCAAGGGTAGTCATTATTACCCCAGCTATGTTAAGGAACAGTCACCTCCCAGGTTAATGCAGCCCATGAGCATGGGTATGGCAGGACCATGTGTGTGCAGAAGCTCACATACCCTGGGAGGGAGGAGAAAGGCAGCTTCTGCAGTCTGGCTGCTTCCGCTGAGACTCACCAACGCACACAGCACAGTGACTCATCGCCTGTGACTCACAGACCTGCGGGTCCTATGACAAAGGGCAAATGTCTCATTGTCCCTTTGGACAGGATGGAGGGCCTCCCCAGCCTGGCCTCCACCCCCAGCCCAGGCGAGAGCAGCTCATTCATTTGGAGGGGAGGAGAGGATCCTAGGGGAGCTCCCCAGGTCTGTGACATAGGGATGGCAGGGGAAGAGTGTCAGTTCATGAAAGGATTTACTGCAGATGTATTGCAACACAGCATTCTACACTGGCCATGCAAAACACGGGATGGTTTCCCCAAATCCAATCTCCTGGCATTTTTTCAGGAATCTGTGGATTATGCAAAGAGAGATTGGAGTGTTGGGGTGAGGAATATCCTGCAGGGAGCAGAAATTTCCAGGAAAAAAGTCATAAAAGTTCTTGGGCTGTTGGGACCACTGTGCCGTACCACCTTTGGCACAGTGGCATTGGCAAGCCCACAGACATTGCCTTTGTCCCCTCCAGGTCCCTTTCTCCTTCCTCCTCCCCGGCCCTGGGCTCAGGGCTGGATAGCACAGGTGGAAGCTGCCGTGGTCCTTATGGGCAGCAGACTCTCTTCCACTTTGTCAGAGAAAACTACTCTGGATACTGCAATTCTTTCCAGGCCATGAGGACTTGTCACACATTCCTGTGAGCCCTGAGATGGTCTGGGGGTTGGGAAAGGTAAGACGGAGCCATGTGCCAGGGAGCCAAGATTCACAGGAAGGGAATAGGGAATGGGGTCTTCAGATCCTTACCTTGGGGTGTCAATGAGGGGAGAGACCACCACTTGGGAGCCAGTTTAGAAAAGATATTGATGCATTTCACAGCAGGTGTTGACAGTTCTGGGCGGGCCGGGGGCCCAAGTGTGAGGTCAGAGTTACTATGATCCTGGGACAAGTTATGTCTGGGCATTAGGATATTCCTGGGCCTGGGCCCAGCCTGGAGGGCACACGGGCCTCACCCTCTCCCATGGCCATGGAGACGAAGAGCTTGACGGCTGCTCAGTGAGGTGGTGGGTGTTAAGTTTGCACACCGAGCCTGTGGCCTTTTTGGGAGATTGAAGATCTGCTCATGAGGCCTTCTCTCTGAAGTTTTAAGTGACTGAAATATGTCAAATGTATCAGGCAGCCCTTGGATTGAATGCTGGGGACACAGAAGGGCTACGACATCTCTGGGAGAAAAATTACTGGAAGTATTAAAGGAGATGAAAGCTGTGGGCTGTTCCAGTTGCCCATGGATGGAACAGTGGTCCAGTCTTTTGCCTGTTGTATGGGAAAGGGCTATGCAACTGGGAGTTCAGGTTTGCACTGGCATGAAACCCATGGCCCTGGGTGGCTCTGGAGGGAGTCTCTGCTCTGTCTTCAGTGAGCATGGCCACCAGGAGATAGGCCATTCCATAATCACTAGTATAGATGGAATGACATCCATGTGTTCAATAAGAGTAAGAGGAATGGAAGGCAGATTCAAATGACCAGGTTAAGCACCCCTGGCGTCATCAGGCTGTTTACAAGGAGAAGCTCTATGGGAAAGTCTACACTTCCTACCAGATCAGCAGATAGGGATCAAAAGTTTCTATAATTTGAATGAAAATTAGAAAGAATTATGGGCTTGATATATATGTATATATATATATATATATATATATATATATATATATATATATATATGTTTTGCTATTTTTGTATTAGTAGTTTTTTAGTTACTGTACAACTTAATGGACTTCATTATGACATTTCCATATATGCATATCATTGTACATTGCTCATGTTTACCTCCCTCATTACCCTCTCATGACCCCTCATTCCCTTCCTCCCCACCAATGGTTCCCCTATATGTGATAAATAAATATATATAGAGATATATACTTATTCATGTGCAGCTGTACCACTGTGGTGTCCTGTCCTGTCAGATCTCAGAAGCTAAGCAGGGTCAGGCCTGGTTAGTACTTAGATGAGAGACTGCCTGGGAACACCAGGTGCTGTAGGCTTGGGAGAAGGACCCAGCAACCCACTCCCAAAAAACAACCAGCCATTGAAAACACTATGAATAGCAGAAAAGAACTATCAGTAGTGTTTTGCCTATTATAGGTAGGGTCACTATGAGTCAGATACCAAGTCGATGGCACCTAACAACAGCATACACTTATTCTGTATCTTAAGCTGACCAAGGGAGGTGCTGGTGGCTCACCTAAAATGTCAGCTATGACAGGCTAGGTTATGCTACAGTAACAAAGAGCTGGAAAAAGTTTGGTGGTTTAAAAGAACAAAGCTTTATTTTTTACTCACAATTACTTGTCTATCACAGATCTGCAGGGGTTCACCCTGTCCTAGTCAGAGAAGAGCTGCTAAACTAGGGGCTGGGTGCAGCTGAGATCTGGTCCTGGAGCCCTGGGAGAGGGGAGGGCTCTCCAGACAGTGGACGAAGGAGTAGGGAGTGAGGGGAAGGTTAAGAGGAAAGCCAGTGGTCTATAAAGAAATAAAAGCAAAGTCTCAGGGGCCAGAACCCATGTCCTGGAGACAGAACAAGTTGCCAAAACACCCTAAGCCTCAGCCACAGCAAAAGCTCAGGATCCACCCCTCAGCTCAGCACTTCTATTCCTGTTGCAATTTCCATATTATTTCCTGAGCACTCGGTGTCCTGGTGGCTGCCAGTGCCTCCCCTGCTCTCTGCCAGGACCAGCCTGCCCACCCCCAGCCCCTGGCCACTCCACTGTACAGTTGGTCTGTGCTCCCAGCAGCCCATGTTTCCCCCCACAGCTGAACCCTGACCTTGAAGATCCCACCCTCACACTAAAGACCAAAGGTCTGAAACCAGGCGTTGGTCCTGTGTGTGACACACAGGGAGTTTGACAGGAGCTACTTCCAACCCCTTCCAAGGCTGCCTCATGCATTGTCATAGCTACTGTCATAGGACCTGATCGGAGTCTGGGTGCTTTGTTAGCCCTGGCAAAGGGCACAGCCCCCTCTCCTGCCCAGCTCTCTGTGCCATAATCTGTCCTCCAGCCCCAGTGTCTCTGTGTTTTTCAGGCTTGCATTCTTTACTAATCAAATGCTGTGAGGTCAATGGCTACGTGTCAGGGAAGTATGTGGGCATTTTGACTACAAATTCCCAAGAGCAAAGGCACAAACTTGTCTCCAAAAGCTCAAGGATTCAGCCCATCTTCTTCTCTTTTCCCCTCCCCTCTTCTTTCCTCAGCATAGCTGCCAGTTGCATTAACTAATTTCCCTGGGGAGATACAAAAGAAGGTTTATTTACCCCAGAGAGGGTGCAGACCAGCAAGAGAAAGGATTCCATCATGCTAGCTTGGTGAACCAATGAGTTTATTGGGGATACTTACAGGAGCATGAGTGACCCCCGGACAGCACTTAGGAGCAGTTGCATTGCTGGGAAGACTCCCTCGAGGAGTGCCCCCTTCTCCCAATCAGTTACTTGCCTCCTATATTCCAGAGCGGTGAACAGCCATAGGTCCTTTACAGCTGGGTAGGGAAGACCATTTTATTGCCATGGCTATGGCCCCAGGTCTCTAAGATCACCACTGCTGCTTTACTTTAAGACTTGGATGGTCACGTCCAGCAGGGAGGATCTGTTACACCACACTTCCCCATTCACTCTGGATTTCCCGGTGAGCCTGAGGTAATCTTAAGATGGATATCAAGTCAGAGGACTCAGAGCTATTCCCACTCCACACAAAAAAACCCCAAGCAAAAGCAAAGGAGACCTTGTCACCAGTGGAGGATTTAACCTCAGACCTGAGAAGCAGCCCTGCACCCACCTTTCTCCTCAGCCAGTCAGGCCACAGAGCCTGGGACTGAAGAATCTCTTCTTCCTAAGGCCACACTCTGTGACAATGCCCCAGGAAGCAGCTGTGCCCCATGCGTGGGCCGAGGGGGCCAGGTGGCCTGCTGGGAAGCAGACTTAGGTTTACCTCAACTAACCTGGGGTGAGTGGGCTCTGGTGGGGATGGCCTGCATAGTGCCTGGCATTCAGTGCTCAGTTACACAGATGAGAAAAGAAACTCATAGTGTAGAAATAATAAAAATGACCACAGTGTAGAAATGAATAAAAATGTAGAGAGTGTATACGATGTGCCAGATGCTAAGCTAAGGACTTAAATCTAACTTTATTCAACACTCGGAATAGTCCCAGGGACTCTTATGGATTTAATGGTTGTATTTTCCCCAAATTTGTATGTTGAAACCTTAACCCCTAATGTGATGGTATTAGGAGGTGAGGCCTTAGGAAGTGATTTGGTCACGAATGGGATTAGTGCCCTTGTAAGAAGAGGCCAGAGATCTAGTTGGCCTTCTTTCCACCATGTGAGGATATAAAGAGTGGTCAGCTGTCTGGAACCTGGAAGGGGGCCCTCACTAGTTTTCCACTTTGCTGACACCCCGACCTTAGACTTCCAGCCTGGAGAATCAGGAGAAGTGTGTGTTTGTCATGTAGGCCACCCAGGCTGTGTTATTCTGTTTCAGCAGCCTGAACTAAGATAACTATTATTATCCCCATTTTACAAAAGATACTTGGACAAAGAGGGATAAGTGTCTTATTCAAGAAGTAGCACCAGCATTTGAGCCCAGAGACACTGAGTCTGGAGTGTCTATTGTAGGAGAGGGTAGCAAAAATGAAGCTGGAGTACAATCAAATGTGGTCCAAGTGTAGGCTGTTTTTAAGGGTGGGAAGCCTCACTGAAACATATGGCAAAGATCTCCTTTGGGAGGAAGCCCCTGGTGAGTAGCCCACCTCTGTATTTCAGAGCCATCCCAGGTGGGTTTTGGGTGGAGGGAGGCCTCTCTCTGTTCTTTCAGAGTCTCTGTTGAAAGAGATCATGTGCCCCTTACCCCCTCTGGTCTGTCCCAGGCAGTCTAGACCCAGCCAAGCAGGAGGGGCAGAGGCTGCACCTGGCATCTCTCAGAGTGTGGAGGGAAGAGTCCTCCATAGGACAGGCGCTGGGGATTCGAGCAAGCAGCTGGGATAGTGCACCATCGACTTGCAAAAGACATCTGTTGGCATACAGACTGTGGGAAGGAAAGCTTGTAATTGCAGCCATAAATCAAATGTGGACAGAGAAAACCTGTCCAGTTTCGGGATTTATTTTGTACAAAAGAGATAGAATAATGCAGCTGTGTGTCAGGTTGGCAAGATGATAGTAGAGGGGGCTCATGAGATCACAGTGGAGAATATGTATGTGAGGGTCTCCTGCCTCAGAGAGCTTTTGAGGTGCCCTTCTTCACCTTCAGGGTGACAAAATAGCCAGGCCCCCAGAGGAAGAGGCCCCTTCATCAAGGGGCCTGTCCTGGAGGACAACTCTGAACTAAGCCCAGTTTATCTTCAGCATCCTTGTTCTTTTTCTGGATTTGAGTTCCATCTCTGCCACTGATAGCTCTGTGCCATTTGGCAAACCACTTAAAGATAATACCTATATATATCTGTGTGCTATCAGCTAACTTCAGGGGTTGGTCTTCTCAGTTGGAGTTTACCTTCTTCTCACTAACAGAACCTGATTTTATTCAGGCAGCAACTTTATCCCAGCCATTCCTGGGCTTCAGCCCTGCTGGGATTATCTCTAGGCATTGAAAGTAGATCCTGATTGGTTCAAGCCAATTGGAATGGTCCCAGTCCTCTTGTCTTTGGTTGGCTTAGGAATGGGCATGTGACCCAATTCTGGCTAATGAGATACAAGAGGAAGTCTATAAGGGGTATGCATTAGTCTGTTTTCTGTTGCTATAACAAAATATCTGAGGTTAGTATTTTATTTAAAAAGAGGTTTTTGTTAGCTCACAATTTGGAGACTGAAAATTCAAGAGTGAGTGGTTCCATCTTTTTGGTGAGGGTCTCATGGCAGACAGCATCACAGTGGTAGGAGCATGTGTGGAAGAGATAACATGGCAAGACAACAAGCTAGAGAATGGGTAGGGACAAGTCTTGCTCTTTCTATAACAATGTCCAAACCATGGCAAGGTGCTTCAGGTGAAGATTTCTCTTCTTGGGAGGGGATGGTCTCTTTAAACCTTGGATTCTGTACATGGAACCACTGAAGGCATCCCTCTACCAGCCCAAAGCTGACAACAGCAGCAAGGAGAGCAGAGCAAGGGCATGGAGTGAACTCTGTCCTTAGTGATGTCACTGAGCTGCTGAATGACCTCTGCTGAGGCAGCATACCTGGCAATCTTGTTATGTAAGATAATAATTGTCTTATTATTTAGGCCATGGTGAGTCAGTTTCTCTGTTAATGGCAGTTGAAAATATCCCTACTACTTCTTGCTTCAGTGAAAAGTGGGTAGGAAAATTGCATTCTACCTCCCATGGAAGAGGGTCCCATAGCCAGCTTGCTTGGTCCCAGAAGGTGTTATTCTCATTGAACTTCCCATGTAGCAAGAATTTCCCTTCTCTGGTGCAAATACCTCCCTTGAATGGCAAGGTAGGTGCGTTCAAATAATAACCACTTGGCCCTGGCTTTCAAATAAGGGACAATAGAGATGCTGCCCATCTGGGACTCTGCCAGCACAGCTCTGCCTGGTGGAAGGGCTGCAGAATGTAGGACTGATTTATGTGGGGCACTTTCTGGTGTCAAGAAGTTGTTGTCAGGTGCCCTTGAGTCAGTGTCCAACTCATAGCCACCCTATGTACAACAGACAAAACACTATTGTCAGTGCTTCTCTGCTATTCATAGGGTTTTCAATGGTGGATTGATTTTTGGGAATGGGTTGTCAGGTCCTTCTCCCAAGCCTACAGCACCTGGTGTTCCCAGGAAGTCTCCCATCCAAGTGCTAACCAGGCCTGACCCTGCTTAGCTTCTGAGATCTGACGGGATCAGATGCCACAGGGCTACCGCTGCAGGTGGTGTCAAGAAGAGGAAGATTAAAAGCCTTCTTATTCCTTCTCTCCCTGCAAGCCAGACAGCCAGGGCCACTGAGTTGCTGTCCATGTTTGCAATGCTGGGAAAGGGGTGCAGCAGTGGTCAGGGAGGGTAGGCTCTCTGCCCCAGAGGACTCCCAGTTTGCGCCCTGTATTTCACCAATGCATCCTAACCAAGCAACCATCTGTTAATATCTTGGAGGCCAAAAAGCTCAAGTCAAACAGCCCCAGGGAGGATTAGGGAGATCAGAAATGGACAGTCTTACGTGACCTGCCGTTCCTCCTAGGGAGATCAGCCTGTGAGCCCAGGCTGATCTGTGAGTAGATACTCTGGGGCACAAGTTTGCAGCCCAGCTGAGCCCTAGGAAGGGAGCTCTGTTCTCTCCAGGGACAGCTTCATCTGCTTGCAGACAGAGGTGGGGCGTGGCCAGGAGAAGGCAGGAGCTCTTTTGGATTTCACATGACCAGTTCTGCCATGTTCATGGGGTGGGGGCGTGGGGGGCTTCTTCCTGCTCGTGGGACTAGATATTGATCCTTGCAGGCAGAAAGTGTCTTTCCTACTACCTACAGCCAGGAGGAAAGAGACTAGAGACTCAGAGAGCAGCCTCTGGAATCTGCCTGTGTCTATAACCATTATTGTTTGTGTGTTGGGGGACTACTACATGACCCCTCTCTGTCCCAGTTTCCCCATCTATACAATGGAGAGAATCATAGCATCTCATGGAGTGACCAGAGGAGTTAGAAGAAGGACAACGAGGACACTCAGATCAGGCACATGGTTGGTGCCCATTTGTTGGGAGCCATATCATGAGCTCATATCATCCAGTGAAGCTGGCTGGGCTTCTCTCCCGGGGCCCTTGTAATCTAGTTGTGATGGGGTCCAGCCACCCCCTCCTCACTCATCAGACATGCCTGTGGGCCACGTGTTCTGACTTCCAGCTTGTCCTCATTCTGCCCTCATGTTGGCATTGTGAGGTAGGAGGTCCTGTGTTAATGCTTCCGTTTGAGGTTAAGGAAATTTGGGGAGCAACCTGGCTTGTGTCCCCCCAGCAACTCTGGATAAGTGGAACAGGTGTGTTGTCAGAAACCTCCCCCTCTCATCTCATTTGAGGGGCCCCTGAGAACAGATGACACTTCCTAGTCTGGAAGACCAAGGCTTGGGGGACCTGGGCTGAGCAGGGAGGGGCAGATGGGAGAACAGTCTGGTCTACAGTCTAGAGTTCCTTGGCCTTGGTCACTTATAAAAGATGTGGGAATGGAGCAGAAGATGACCTCATGTGACTATATAGCATGTGACTTAAAGCAGAATGTTGCACACCTTTGAGATTCTGCCTGAAGACTCCTCAACCTTCTCCACAAAGATAGCAGTTCAACATCTGGATGCCTGACTTTCATAGCTCCTGTCTTTCCTTCAGTCTCCAGCCCCAGTTCCCAAAATCCTATTTCTTTTGTATTATGCAAGTCAGTGGGCTCCCCTCCCATACTCTGTGTTCCCTTTCAGTTCATCCAGGCAATTCCTTGGGAGCTTCTCATTTCCCTCTAAAGAGGCTCTAGTACTGGGCCAGGCAGAGGGTCTCCGTGGAAGAGCCTGCCACCATTTCATAAAGTAACAATTACCCCTTCTGCATTGTGGCCTTTATTTACTTACTATACCATGACAATCTTTCCATGTATTACACAGTCTCATGGAATTCAAAGAGATGTTGTTGTTAGGTGCCATTGCATTGGGTCCAACACATAGTGACCCTCATAGGAGTTTCAATGGCTGATTGGTTTCGGGATTGCTTTGGGAGTGGATTTCCATGTCCTTTGCCTGTTTTTGTGGTGCTGAGGATGAACCTCAGAGAGTGCAGAGCAGCACTCTACCAACGGAGCTAACACCAGCCCTCTGAAGAGATAGTATGGCTTTATTTATCTGATCATGCCCTTGTTGAATATTCATGGGATTATACTTCATTAAACCAAATTTTAGACCCAATCCTTCCTTCACTTCCTAGATCTCCATTTTTATGTACAGGTAGAATAAGGAGATGACCAAAGTAGGATTTCATGAATCTCATGGTTTATTGCCAGGCAAAGATGATTTTTTTTCTTAGGTTCACAATGCTTAAAGAGAGGGAGAATAATGTGAACAGATCTCACAAGGAGCACGCACAATAGATGAGATATATTCATTATATAGTGGGAGAATTCCAAAATTATTAGTATAGTTACTCAATTAGGATGGAAACACCTCAGTGGAAAGCAAAGTCTAATTAAAATGTGAGCTGTTCTTTTATGTGAGTGGTTCTCAGGAGAGATGGTTTCCCACATAACAGAAATCCCCAAGGACACATAAGGTCCTTGCACTCTAAGACTGGTGCTAGTGTTGGATTTGGGAGGCTACAAAGTTCAAAGGCTAATGGGGTACAGCTCTGTCGAGGCCTGAACTCTCAAAATGTCTGTCTAATTCTTTGGTTTGTAGGTATTTTGAAGGATGGTGGTTAAGGCTAGTAGCACACATAAAAGATCTGATCAGGTATGAGGTCACATTCTCAAGGAGGAGATCACTCCAAGCCTCACACACGGGATCTGATTGAAAAAAGATCACCATCTTGAAGGTATGGGGGAATACACTTCAGGTTCTTGTCCCAGCAAAATACATGTCTCATGTAGCAACTATGTGAGTGTTCAGAGTGATTTCAAAGCTACATGACATCAGGATGCTGAAGTGACCTACATAGGTGTTTTCAGTGGCTTTCCACACAGAATGCTTTGACTTCCCCTGAGTTATTTTGAGCAGATGGACGGGGCAGCACTTTCCCAGGGCCATCATTCAGCTGAGCTCACTTAGGACTGGAGCTCGCCTGAAAGAGAACGGTCAGTGGGCCTACTGAGCGTGGAGTCCACGGTAAAGAATTTTGACGGGAAGAATTTTGTCACGGAACATTCCAATGGCTGCTGCTTGCTTTATACATTTTTCTGTCTAACATCCTCAAGTGCAGGTGACAAGATGATTTTATGCTGAATCTAACAAAGTCAGGATTTCCCAAAGTCTGGGCCTTGGTATACCACATGGCACCCTGCAAAACAGTCTTTGGATCTGCAATAAAGAAACATATTTATTTTTATTAAATCTAATATTTCCTACAACTTATTAGATTTTTGGGGCTGGGATTTAGCTCAGTGGGTAGAGCGCTGCGCTGCAGTCTCTGAGGCCCCGAGTTCAATTCCCAGCACCGCAAAAATGGGAGAAGGGCCTGGCAATCCACTCCCAAGGCAATCCCAAAGCACTCAGCCATTGAAAACCCTATGAGGGTCGCTATGAGTCGGATACCGGCTCGATGGCACCTAACAACAACAACAACAATTAGATTTCTAAAACTGTAACATCAATTAGCATCTCATGAAACTTGAGATTCATGGAATAGACTTTAGGGAACACAGTCCTAAGCCCCTAAAAGGCTCTTTTGAATTAAAAAAAGAAGGTAGAATTATCAAAGATGGGCTGGCTTTATAATCCTTTGAAAATTACTGATACAGATGGGAGAGTTGGCTCAAAGTTTGGACTAAGGAGATGCAGGGGCTGAGGGAACTTCCCTTCTACTATCTGAAGTTTAGATAATCGAGTTTGCTGAAATGAGTTGATGAGCTAATAGGAGAAAGGTATACAAATGTATTAATGTGCACATGGAGTCACACAAAATATGGAACTTAATGAAGGGCGAGATGGTTGAAAGTTAAGTACCCACTTCATAAGGAGAGAGGGAAGTGGTAGATACGGGGAATTTTAGGGGAAGAGTAACTGAGTAACTGAGATGAATGGGCCCAAAGAAAAGACAATATCCTGGGACAAAGTTCACATAGGCCCTGGGTGTGATCTCAACTCTAGTCTTTCCTGCTGGATTCTCACCAGAATGTTCTGAGGCCTGACCTGGTAGGCCCTGTTCTCAGCCTCCTTCCCTTCCTGTTCCTCACAAATATTCTTTCTTGCTCTGGTGCAGGATCTCCACCCCAATCTGCCTCCCCAACCAATTTTTATTTGACAACCATTGAAGATAAATTTCTTTAAATCATCTAAGAAAACATGTGTAATCCACTGGAAATTTCAAGGCAATGAGTCATCATGCTCTTGGTGCCCCTCAAATTCTCATCTCTTATGTAAGGCTGAGTCATTTTTTGTGAGGTCCATGTCTCACACAAAATAATTGGAAGAGCGGAGGGAGAGAAAAAGGGAGGGAGGGAAGAGGAGTGGTAGAGAAAGAGAGTTAGAGAGAGAGAGAGAGAGAGAGGGAGGGAGGGAGGGAGAGAGAGAGATATTAACTCATGACATTTGCATCTTTAAGGGACTGGGGTAGCTATGCATTGACATCAGAGATCCATCATTCCCTGTGATCATTCTCTCTTTGTCTCTACTTCATTTTCCACCTAGTGACTTTTTGATCCAGAGTGCCAGCATAATCTGTCATCTTGCTGCCCTGGCTCAGGAAAATTGTCATGGGTCCTGAGGCCAGGTAGGCTGGGTAAGGGAATGCTCATGTCCCTCCCCCATCATGCTCATCCTGTGTAGGGGCTGTGCCTCTGTGATGTCCCAGTTCCAGAGCCTAGAAGTGGATAAGAAATGTTTGGGACCCAGCTTCCAGGTTTGGGTTCTGATTATTTCTGGTTTTCTCAATAAATAAATAAATAAATAAATAAATAAATAAATAAATACAAAAACAAAAAACATCACATGTAGAACCATGCCCAGGAGAAGAAAGAATTTCAGTCATTTCAAGGGAGCAGAATAAAGGAGCCCATTCCCTCGGGGAATGAGATTGTTCTTTGAGACTTTGTCCATAAGATTTACATACAGAAATCAAAGCAGACAGAGGCATAGTCATCCCAAAAAGGGACAGAATGAACTACAGGCTAGCATAACTAATGACATATTAGTATAAGATGTCCAGGCCTGCAAGAAAGGTATAAAAGAGCTGGCCCCCAGACCTGTTGCCACATTCATCTCATCCTGTGTTGACAGGGAGGCTGGCTGTCCTCTCCAGGGATAGGCTTGTCTCTGTCAGGGAGGTGGAGCCTTAGATTGTCAATCATTCCTCGTAAGAATGTTTCCTGAAGTGTGGGTCTAGGAATCTGGCAGCAAATCTCAGTATTTGGAGTACAAAAGAATTTACACCAGACATAGAAGTTATAGTGGAGAATATGTTGTTAGGTGCCGTCAAGTCCAGTCCAACTCATACCAACCCTCACAGTGTTTTCAATAGCTGCATGTTTTGAGATTTTTTTCAGGAGTGGACTGCCATATCCTTCTCCCATTTTTGAGGTGCTGGGAATCAAACCCAAGTCCTCAGAAAGTGCAAAATAGTGCTCTACCAACTAAGACAAATTATAGACAGAGTTTATTTTGAAAGATAGTACACCCTTAAGGAATAATGACCAGGGAAAACTGAAGCACCTGAAGAAGTTTTGATAAACCTGGAAAGGAACTTGGAAAAACCTTGGCTCTCTGGGAAAATAGGCCTAGGGATATTTCTATTCTCCAGAGGAAGGTAAAGCTGGAGAGAACAGAAGAGTCAAGACAGCTTTTTAGAAGGAAAAGTACCTTGGATAGACAGAGAAGATGACAGCCCCAGAGAAAGGGAAGTGCACATGCAGTTGCTGGAGAAAAGAAGAGAAAGAAGAGAAGAGAAGAGAAAAGAAGAGTGTGGGTGTGTGTTTCCTCTAGTTTTGTTTAAACTACAGCATGCCGGTGCCTAACTCTGGGTGCCTACTGTGAGAGTGAACTTTGCTATGAATTCAAGTTGTGCCTGGGAAAACTCTTGCTTAGTAAACTTTTGTGGTTTAGGACCTATGAGGCCTGGAGTCTTTGTTTTATAAAATGGATTAATTGTCTTGTTTGGTGTATTTTAAAAGAAAGGACCCATAAACAGATATTTTGGAATGGCCTGCTTTTTTTATACTCAGGAAACTATTGACCTTGGATTAAGGTGTGGGGTCTATTGGAACAAAGTTATTCCAATGGCCTTGGGGGTTTGTCTCACATAATCCTTCATTCACTATGGCTATATGCAGGAGTCAATCAGAATCCCCTTATTCCTCCATTTTGCCCACTAATATCTAAGCTAACTTACCTAACAAGGACAGTCTCTTTGTCTGAGTCTAGGAACCCAGGTCTGGCTCCCCAAGAACTGTGCCCCCTGGGAAGTGAGGAACTGCACAACCCAGCTGAGGGAGCAGCCAGGCACTCATCATATTTCTTGTAAATAAACAAAGCCACCTTCTGCTTTGATACAATTGTCCTGTGTACTTGTCTTACATGAATCCCTCCCCCACACCAAGAGACAACCATCTCTCACAGGTGATGGGTGATCAGAAGCAACTCTGGAGGTTACGAAGCTATCTGGTAAGTGCTACCCCATGGGGCCCACTGGCATCCCTAGTGGTGTCCCCGAAATCACCTGAAAACTTGCCTTTTTTTTTTTTTTAAAGTTCTTGAGCTTCCAGTAAAGTAGCCACCAGCCATATGTGACTGTTGAGCACTTCACATGTGACCAGTAAAAATTAGGATTTGCTGTAAGGGTCAAAGACAATGGATCTTGAAGTCACAGTGTGAAAAAAAGAATGTAAAACTGTCTCATTAATAATTTTAAATACTGACTACATATTGAAATGATAATTTTTGGATGTATTGGGCTTAAAAAATGCTGTTCAAATTAATGTCGCCTGTTCCTTTTTACCTTTGGTCTCACCTTGAAGCTCACAAAATGAAAACAAAGGGAAAAAAACAACAGAGGAACAAACAATAGCAAGAGAATATTGGCAGTTAAAACTCAGATGGGTAAGAGGTCCTGACTTCACCAAGTAGATAAATCTGAATAGCTGTGTAGATGGTTCCTCAGGACTGGGCAGGGGCTGGAAGTAGTAACTGCTATTTTGGCCATCCTGACACAGGACACCTGTAATGATGTTGGGGACCTTGTAACCATAGCAACAAAACAGGCACAATGTCATGGCAGAAGGCAATGGGTGTCATATGCTCACCTTATGGCCTTTGGAGTAGAGTCTGCACGTGTGTGTGTGTGTGTGTGTGTGTGTGTGTGTGTGTGTGTGTGTGTGAAAACTTAGGTAATATCCAATACTTTAAAAGTAAGAACATATGAAAGAAAGATCAACTGTAGTGTAAATTTTGCATCTTCCCAACTAACAGGGCAATGTAAACTAATAGTTTAAGAAGGAATTGTGAATAATTTATGTACATATACCTTTGTTTGAGTAGTTTGACTTCCAGTAATTTGAACTTTCCAGTAATTCTGGGAGTTCTTTTTATGAACACTTAGGGTCACAACATGGGCAAATAATGAAGTGCAATGGAATGTTATGCAACCTATTAGAAATTGTCAACATTTGCCACTAGAAGTCATTGATTATTGAGAAATACAAACCCAAAAACTTCAGGACATACTCATATTGGAAGCTGTGTTAATGGATACAGTGCCCGCCAGACCCTTCTGCCATCCATTTCCTCAGATTTGCACGTTAAAGGAATGACATATTGGTAAGTCCTTGCATGTGAGCACAAGTGGAAGTACTGGGTCCCTCCTTGAGAGGAGTCTGAAGCTTACTCCAGTCAGAATCAGCCATAGAAAGCCCTATGAATCTCATGGAATCACAGACAATTTTGCTGGACATGGCACAGGGTTTGGTACTATATCCTTTTCTTGAACATAGGGTCGTTATGGTTCTGGCCCTACTTGATGAAGTTCAGAGAAGGAACAATAATGGTTTCAGAAGTGATCTGCCATATTCTTCTTCCTAGAGTGTCTTATCTGGAAGGTCAGGAGGAACAGACCCCCCATAAGTGACTATGATACATTATGAAATAGAGGTGCCATGATTTTCAGCATCAGAGCCACTTGGATCCCCCCACGGTACAGGCTGACTGAAAGGTGGGATTAATCATATAGGAGTGCATTCATTTTCTCCCACTGAAATTGTGCTTCTCGAGCATGTGGCGGTTCAATTGCCTCTCAAGTTCGTGAAGGAAAAACTTGCATGACTCTGCAGCTTATCATTTGGCCTCTTGACACACATCCAGGTCCGTAAACTCTCGTTTACGACTTTAACACCTAGGAAGGGTGAAAGAAAGCAATCCTAGGAAAAACTTGGACTGAAACTGTTGGTCTAAGAATTCGAATTCTAATTTTTAGACCTAACAATTCCAATCAAAATTGTTTGGAATTCCAGCTGCATTTGGTTTTTCTGCATTAAATCCTGCCACGAGGGGGCGCCAGGGAATGCCCCCACGTACTTGCCTTTCCCAAGACTACGTTCAAAGAAGTAGCGTGGCTACTCAATACCTCAGCCTGTCACTCGAGTACTGTTGACGTGGCGTGATTTTCTCCCGCAGAATGTGTGTCCCCCTTTCAGGATGCCCTATTAGCTCTCCCAGACCCTGACCTGGAAAATAAATTCCATCATTTGGGGTTATGTATTCACCTCTATTTCCAGGTTCAATCCCAAACTTTTTTTTGCTGCAGGTACAGTCCAACAGGCAAGTGTATGATGTTAAGTGGAACCCGAAAGCACTAACATCATTCCATACCAGAGGAGGAATGCTCAAATTTTCCCAAACTGTTCTGATCCAACACAAGAATGCTTCCATTATAGACATTATTCTCAATCTCAAAAAAACTGCTCAAAAGTTTCAGATGACCCTTGATGTATTCCATTGGCTTCATTATTCAGAGGATCAATAGGGACATATCACAAAATCAAATCAGTCCCCTCAACACACACAGAGCAGTAATTATTGTTATGATTTGTATGTTGTTGTTGTTAGGTGCCGTCGAGTGGGTATCTGACTCATAGCGACCCTCATAGGGTTTTCAATGGCTGTTTCGGGATTGCCTTGGGAGTGAATTGGCAGGTCCTTCTCCCATTTTTGCAGTGCTGAGAATTGAACTTGGGACCTCAGAGACTGCAGAGCAGCGCTCTACCAACTGAGCTAAATCCCAGCCCATGATTTGTATATCACCATGAAAAGTGGGCTATCCAAATATGAGGCACTTCATGTGTCTCTCCAGGCTTCAAGAACTCACTTCATTCAGTGTAGCATGTTATAATTTCCCTAATGGCAAAAGTCCACCTCCAGCTTCCTCCTTTGACTATGCTACCAGTGCAAGGTGAACGAAAAGACATCTCGGATGTGGATCCAAACTACATCCACCCAGTAAATTGAATCCAGTTCTCTAAGGAACCAAGGCTGCATTTCATTCTGTAGCCCAAATCAAGCACAAGAAGTGGTGCAGGGAAATGTACTGGACACATGGAATAGTAGTTGATCTCTGCAATAACCATAGGATTCAGGTTCTTGCTGCTTTGTGGAATACCTGAGTAATACCACTGAACAGAGAAATTATTTCCTCCTGTTTACAAGGATTTATTTGATTATCAGACCAGGATCACATGGTCTGTTACTCCTGGGTTTCAGTGAGGCCCAGTATCATGACATAAAGCAGTGGGAGTCATATGCTCACTTTATGTGTGTGTGTGTGTGTGTGTATGTGAGAGAGAGAGAAAGAGAGAGAGAGAGAGACAGAGATAGAGAGGGAGAGAATGAGAATTTAGGTAATATCCAATATTTAAAAAGAACAGATGAAAGAAAGATCAATTGCAGTGTAAATTTTCCATCTTCCCCACGAAAAGGGCAATGTAAACTAATAGTCTAGGAGGCAACTGTGAGTACGTGATACACATATGTCTTAGTGTGAGTACCTTGACTTCCATATAATTCTGGGAGTTCTTTTTATGAGCAATTAGGGTCACAATTTTGGAAAGTAATGATGTTCAATGGAATGTTATGCCACTTATTAGAAATTGTCAACATATTCCATTAGAAGTCATTGATTATTGAAAAACGCAAACCCAAAAAGTTCAGAACATACTCATGTTAGAAGCTACACTAGTGGATACAGTTCCTGCCAGACCCATTTGACTTCCATTTCACAGATCTGCAAGTTGAAGGAATGACATGTCTGGCATATCCCTGCATATGAGACCATGTGGAAGTACTGGGTCCTTGGTTGGGAAAAAGAGTCTGAAGCTTACTCCAGGCAGATTCAGCCATAGAAAATACTATAAATGTGATTGAACCAGTGACAAATTTGCTGGGCGAGGCACAGGGTTTGGTATTATTATCATTCTCTTGAACCTAAGGTCACTATGGTTCTGACCCCACAACATGGCATTTCAGAGAAAGAACAAAAATGGTGTCCGAAGTCGTCTGCCGTGTTTTTCTCTTTAGAGTGTCTTATCTGGAAGGTCAGGAGGAACAGGCCCCCTGTGTGTGACTATGATACATTCTGATATACGGGTGCCATGATTTTCAGCATCAGAGCCACTTGGATCCCTCCACGGCTCAGGCTGACTGAAAGGTGGGGTTAATTATATTTTAATTCATTCATTTTCTCCCACTGAAATTGTGCTTCTCGAGCATATGGTGGTTCAATTGCCTCTCAAGTCTGTGAAGGAAAAACTTGCCATGACTCTGCAGTTTATCATTTGGCCCCCGGAACACATGCCCATGTCCAACTCACATTTGTGACATTAACACCAGGGCAGGGTGAAAGAAAGCAATCCTAGGAAAAAATTGGATTCGAATTGTTAGGTCTAAGAATTGGAATTCGAGTTCTTAGACCTAACAATTCCAATCCAAATCGTTTGGGATTAGAGACTGCATTTGGTTTTTCCCACATTAAATCCTGCCACGAGGGGGTGTCAGGGAATGCCCCAGGTACTTGCCTTTCTTAAGACTATGTTCAAAGAAGAAACATAGCTACTCAATACCTCAGCCTGTTACTCGAGTCCTGTTGACATGGAGCAATTTTCCCCTGCACAATGTGTGCTCCCCTTTTAGGATGCCCTATTTTCTCTCCCAGGCCCTGACCTGGAAAATACCTTTCAGCACTTTGGGTTAGAAATTGTCAACATATTCCATTAGAAGTCATTGACTATTGAGAAATGCAAATTCAAAACATTCAGAACATACTCATATCAGAAGCTGTGTTCATGGATCCAGTTCCTACCAGACCCCTTTGACATCCATTTCACAGATCTGCAAGTTGAGGGGATGACATGTCTAGTGTATCCCTGCATGTGGGACCACGTGGAAGTACTAAGTCCCTCATTGAGAGAACGAGTCCGAAGCTTACCACAGGCAGATTCAGCCATAGAAAATGCTATGAACCTGAATGAACCACTGACAAATTTGCCAGGCGAGGCACACAGTTTGGTACTATATCCTTCTCGTGAACGTAGGGTAGCTATGATTCTGACCCCATGCCATGGCAGTTCAGAGCAAGAACAATAATGGCTTCCAAAGTGATCCACTGTGTTCTTCTCCCTAGAGTGTCTTATCTGGAAGGTCAGGAGGAATGGGCCCCCATGGGTGACTATGATACATTCTGATATACAGGTGCCACGGCACAGGCTAATGAAAGATGGGGTTGATCATATGGGAATGCATTCATCTTCTCCCACTGAAATTGTGCTTTCAAGCATGTGGTGGTTCAATTCCCTCTCAAGTCTGTGAAGGAAAAACTTGCCATGATTCTACAGCTTATCATTTGGCCTCCTGAACACACGTCCACTTCCAACTCACATTTACGACATTAGCACCAGGGCAGGGTGAAGGAGAGCAATCCTAGGAAAATCTTGGATTTGAAATGTTCCATCATTTCAGCTTATGTATTCACCTCCCTTCCCACGTTCAATCCCAAACTTTTAAGTGGAACCCAAAAGTACTAACATCATTCCATACCAGAGGAGGAATGATCAAATTTTCCCAAACTGTTCTGAGTCAACACAAGAATGCTTCTATTGAGCCGGGCATGGTGGCGCACACCTGTAATCCCAGTGTCTTGGGAGGCAGAGGCAGGAGGATCGCAAGTTCGAGACCAGGGGCAGTCTGCGTAACTTAGTGAGACCCTGTCTCAAAAAAGTAAAAGAAAAAAAAAAAGGTCTGGGGGTGCAGCTCAGTGGTCTAGCACTCGCAAAGCATGCAAGTATGAGGCCCTAGGTTCAACCCTCAGTACCGCCAAAAACAAAACAAAACAAAAACAAAAACAAAAAGAATGCTTCTATTATGCATAGTATTCTCAATCTCAAAAACTGCTCAAAAGTTTCAGATGACCTTTGAGGTATTCCATTGCTATCATTATTCAGATGTTCAGTAGGGACATATCACAAAATCAAATCAGTCCCCTCAACACACACACAGCAATCATTATTGTTATAATTTGTATAATACCATGGAAAGTGGGCTAGCCAAATATCAGGTACTTCATGTGTCTTTCCAGGCTTTCAAGGACTCATTTCTTTCAGCATACCATGTTATAATTTCCCTAATGGCAAAAGTCCACCTCCAGCTTGCTCCCCTGACTGTACTACCATTTCAAGGTGAAAGAAAAGACATCTCATTCATGGATCTGATATTAAGTCCACCCATTCAAATATATAGACCAGTAATTGGAATCCAGTTCTCTCAGGATCCAAGGCTGCATTTCATTTTGTAGCCGCAATCAAGCACAAGAAGCATCGCAGGGAAATGCACCAGACACGTGCCGTGGAACAGTACTTGATCTCTTCCACAGCCATAGGGTTCAGGTTCTCATTGTTTTGTGAAATACCTGAGTGATACCCCTGAACAGAGAAATTATTTCTCCTAGTTTACAGGTATTTATTTGGTTATCAGAGCAGGATCACATGGTCTGTTACTCCTGGATTTGAGTAAGGCACAATGACATGACAGAAGAGATTGTGTATCCTATGCTCACCTTGAGCGCTGTGCTGCAGTCTCTGAGGTCCCGAGTTCAATTCCCAGCACTGCAAAAATGGGAGAAGGACCTGGCAATCCACTCCCAAGGCAATCCCGAAACAGTCAGCCATTGAAAACCCTATGAGGGTCGCTATGAGTCAGATACCGACTCGACGGCACCTAACAACAACAACAACAATGCTCACCTTATGGCCTTTGGAGTTGAGTCTATGTGTGTTTGTGTATGTGTGTATGTGTGGGTGTGCATGTGTAGATGTGCATATGTGTATGAAAATTTAGGTAATATCCAATATTTAAAACGTAAGAACATATGAAAGAAAGATTCATTGCATTGCAAATTTTGCATCTTTTCCCTTAATGGGGGCTCACGTGTGTTCTTGATGGAGGCAGAGCTGGACACAGATATTTTCTTCACAGCTTTTCACCTTATGGCCTTCCTAGTTAGACCAGGAAAAACATCTTTGCCTGTCTTCAGTTCTTTGAAAAAGCAAGATTGGCTTAAGCACAAAATGATCATTTGGGTCTTCTGAAGGCAGTAAAAAGAGAGAGATGACCTTTTGAGAATAATGCTCCGTTTCCATGGACGGCCTCCCACCCCCATGGTTCCCAGCTCTCTTTGGTTAGGAAAATTCTCTGCTTGGCTTTGAGTCTGGAGAGATGGGAGATGAGATAACACCTCTGTGTTTCAAAGGCATTTTCCCCAAGGGCCCAACTTCTTGCAAAGCCTCTGAGAAAACTTTGGCCAACTTCCTGGCTCCAGCTGCTGGCCTCAAAACTGAGGCTGCTTGGCCTGTCCAGGAAGCGTGTAAATCTCCAAGCCGGCAAGAAGTTGCACTCTGGAGCTCACCCCGCGGTGCAGACGCCTGGCTGCAAGCCCTGGGCTGGCTTTGGCCAGGCCAGAAGCTGGTGTAAATAAGTGCATTCATCTCAGACAGAACTTCTTTCTGAGGAATTGTATCCCCTTGTGGGCATCAGCAATCAGAAAGCCATTGTTTGCTGGGCCACAGAACCTTGCCCATCTGACACTTGATATTTAATTGATAGCTGCTGTCCTTCATAGGGTTTTTAGCACATCATATGGTATTAGTAGAGTTCTAGCAAAATGTTAACTCCTGTGCTCCCAAGGCAGACAGCAGCAGCTCTCCCAATCTTCATCTGACCTGGGATAAACCCCTAAAAGGTAACTGCACCTATATCATTGCAGGCACAATTTGAAGACTGCAGTTCCTGGGAGTTGAACAGCTGGGTGAGTTGTTTTACTTTAGGAATATTTCAAGTCTGGGAGAAAAGAAGGAAATTGAGTCTTGGAGGAGGAAGGACTAGGAAAACATTAGTCTGGAAACCTCAAGGACTTGAGATGTTGACACTAGAGGGTGCACACTGGCAGCCAGGGGGCAGTTTGGAACCCTACTAGGGCCATGCAGCAAGATACTGGGTAGAGGGGACCAGACGGCTCATCAGACACTGGGCATAGTGGTGGCAGGAGGAAGCCGGAGAGCTGCAGGCAACATCCAGGCTGTCCCATGTAGCCGAAAAACGCCAGGAGAGGAGCTATGTGCCAGGGTGGCCGCCCGAGGCCTGGGTTCTAGGTCACCCTCTCTCAGTGGCCACCTGGCCCCAGCCCAGCGCTTTGATCTCTGTTCCTGTTTCCCAATCTGTGGCAGGAGATGGGGATGTTAAAGTCAAGGGCAAAGATGTAAATGTTATGAAAAATAGCACAAGGCAGAGGCCAGCGGAGGGTGACTTATGAGGACCCCAGGCCAAGTCTCTCCAGCTGAGCTCTGTCTTGGGCTCCTGAGACAGAAGGGTTTACTACCACCAAACAGCCTACTCTTGCTCGCCAGGCTATTCCACCTCCTGCAGGGATCTGGGGCCTCTGACAGATGGTGGCTGGCCCCATCCCTCTTGCCCCACTTTTCCTGCTTGTGTGTTTAGGATTAACATGTATTCCTTGAACCTTTCCATTTTTCTACTGAGATGGAAACTTGGCCAGTGACCAAGCCTGGATGTTCTCGCAGTGTGGCTGGGCTCAGGCCAAGCCCACGGTAATTGTAGTCATATGTGAGGTGCTGGCTCACTGAGCACTGGGGCTGGGGGACAAAGGGCTGCCAGGCTGGGAGAAGCTGAGGGAAGAATCCGGGCTGATGTGTGGCTGTGGCCTACGGCTCCTGCCCTCACCCCTCCGACCCTGGGTTTCCTTGGGAATAAAGTGAAGGGATTGGCATGTAGGACCCCTGAGGATCTGCCACGCTTTGAGAATCCAGGGTGTCATGAAATATGGACTAGCTCCTATGGATGCCCTTTGGCCACCCTAGCTGTGGCTTTACACATACACAGAGGGACCGTGGCCAGGGCAAGGTGGGAGGATCCAGGTTCCTGTCCCTGCCCTGACTCGTCAGCCTGAATGTGCTCTCCCAGGATGCACAGGAGGAGTACACACTGAGCCAATGGGGCCTGAGACTGTCACTATCCCAGGACAGAGAAGAGGATACCAGGGTGGGATCGGGGTGCTCAGAGAAGGGTCAGGAAGGGAGAGATAGAAGGGTGTCTGAGATGACCTTCTCCACATGCCATGTGGCTAGGGCAAACCTGATTCCTTTTCTCCATCAGGCAGGAGCTGGGGCTGCCCCTCTGTGTGATTTCACACATGCTCTAGACCAACAGGACTCAGGACACCTCTGCAGCAGCCCAGGAATTCTCCACCTGGTCAGCCAAGCCCATCTCTCCCTCTCTCCTGCTTTCCCCTGCGTCTCCCCTCACTTCTTCCTGGCCGTCTCTCTCCTGTCTTCCCCTGACCGTTTTCCCTTTATTTCTTGTGCATCTTCTCCCTTTCTACTAAGAGAAACAGAAAGCAGATGGCTTGGGAGTCAGGCAGCCTTGACCTCTTTGAGCCTCAGGCTTCTCGTCTGTGATGATGGAATAGGAAGATGGGCCCGGCCATCATCTTAGAAAGCTTCCTGTCCTGAGCCAGCGTGTTGCTCAGGGTTTGATCATAATGCCAAAGGCCACTCCAGATATTCTCAATACCGAGGCTGGAGAAGGGAAGGTCGGGGGAGCCACCATCAGACCTCATGATGTCAGGAGGCTCCAGGACTGCAGAGATGAGGGAGGGAGGCTGTCCAGCTGCCTGTAGTACCAACCCAGGCAAGTTGCAGGCACTCTCCCAAGTCTGCCCAAGCCAGTTCAGACAAGGGTTTCTCCCTCCTTGTCTCCAGCCATCCAAACCCTGTGCAAATGCCTCTTACTGACGGAATCTAACTTAGAACTATACTGGCAGAGGAATGCTGGGAGACGAAGACCCAGATTCTCCCTGCAGGCTATGGGACATGCAGAGGTGAGGTGGGGGTGCCATCTGCCCTAGCCATAGGGGTACCAGCATGCCTTTCTGTGCACCATTTCCAGGCCGCTCAAGCCAATGGCTTTTCTCACCCCCTTGGGTGCATTTGGCAGGAACAAGGTGCTCAAAACCCATCGTGTCCAGAGCAGAAGGGTACAGGGATAGGACCAGAGATGTAGAAGAGACATTTTACAACCTGTTGAGATCTCAATAAATGCAGTTTTTAAAAAGTAGCTCTTCTTACACTGTGAAGGGGACAGATTGGATGGTAGGAGCAAATAGCTGCAGAGGCCCCATGTGTGAACTCTGAGCAGGAGACCTGGATTCCTGCCTTCTTGGCTTGCCGGTGTCAGGCCTTGAAAGGAAAGAGTTGGGGCTTTACCTCCCCAGGCTGGCAGGTGAGGTCTGAGCTGGGGTGGCTGACATGGCTGCTCAGCCCTCTTGAGGAAATTACCTTACCAGGTGACCTCATTGCCACAGGCTAGATTGTGAGCAACAGACTAATATCTAGAGCTTCTGTAACAATGACCACAAACTTGGTGGCTTACAACAACGGAGGTTAAAAACAACAACAAAATGCCCAAACAACTTAATTCAAAAGTAGGCAAAGGTTGGGTATCGTGGCACATTCCTGCAGTCCCAGCCCTTGGGAGGCTGAGGCAGGAGGATCACGAATTTGAGGCCTATATAGTGAAACTCTGTCAAAAAAAGAAGGAAAGAAAGAAAGAAAAAAGGACTTGACTAGTCAAAGAAGGAATACAAGCAAATGACCAGTAAGCACATGAAAAGATGCCCACCATCATTGATCTTCAGGGAAATGCAGACCAAAATCACAGTAAGATACCACTTCACCTATACTAAGATGGCTATAAAAACAAAACAAAGCAAAGCAACAATGAAACTGGAAAGTAACAAGTAACATGCAAAAACTGGGTCCCTTCTAAACTCCATCTAGGGAAAGACAATGGTGTAACTGCTGTGGAAAAAAGATTCCTGGTTCATCAAAATGTTAAACATACAATTACCATTTATTTTGTTATTAGGTGCCATTGAGTCACGTCCTACTCATAGTGACTCTATGTACCCAGAACAAAACACTCCAAAACTGTGCCATGTCCAGCATTATGTCAGTGCTTCTCTGCTATTCACAGGGTTTTCAATGGTTGATTATTTTGGGAGTGGGCTGCCAGGTTGTTCTCCCATTTTTGTGGTGCTGGGGATCGAATCCAGGGCCTCAGTGCTTGCAAAACAGCACTCTATCAACTGAGCTAAATCCTAGCCCCAATTACCATGTGATCTAGAAATTCCACTCTTCAATATATGTCCAAAAGAATCAGAAGCCACAGCATGAACAGTTATCCACAAATCAACATTCATAGCAGCATTATTCACAATAGCCAAAGGTGGAAGTAATTTAGGCATCCATCACCAGATAATATAATGTGGTATGTATACATAATGGCATATTATTGAGCCATAAAACAGAAATAAAATTTTGATATATACTACAACATGGATGGACCTTGAACTAAACCAGACACAGAGGAAATATATTGATGATTCCACTCGTGTGAGAAAGCTAAAGTAGTCAATTGTTGTTTTTGTTGTTGTCGTTAGGGCCATCCAGTCAGGTCCAACTCACAGCAACCCTACGTGCAACAGAACAAAACACGCCCTGACACTATGCCATGCCCGGCACTATTGTCAGTGTTTTTCTGCTATTCATAGGGTTTTCAATGGTGAATTGTTTTGCAAGTGGGCTGCCAGGTCCTTCTCCAAAGCCTACAGCACCTGGTATTCTCAGGCAGTCTCCCTATCCAAGTACTAACCAGGCTGACTCTGCTTGGCTTCCAAGATCAGGCAGTTTTGGATGCCAAATTATAGGGACACAAAACAGAACAGAGGCTAGCAGTGGTTAGGAGAAAGGAGAAGGGAGAGTTATTATTTAATGAGCATATACTTTATGTGAGGGATGATGAAATATTTTTGGGTACAGATAGTGGTGATGGTTGGATAGCATTGTGAATATAATTAATGCCACTGAAGTTTGCATTTACAGATAGTTAAAATGATAAATATGTATTATCACAAACATATATATATATATATATATATATATATATATAAACATAAATGTATTCTGTCACAGTTATATATTATGAAACCTACAGTTACAGATCCTGTTTTTGTTTTTTTTCTTTTTGTGGTACTGGGGGTTGAACCCAGGGCCTCGCACCTGCATGCTTTACAAGGGCTGGACCACTGAGCTGCACCCCCAGCCCATTTTTTTTAACTTTTTGAGACAGAGTCTCGCTAAGTTATACAGACTGCCTCTGGTCTCAAACCTGTGATCCTCCCACCTCCACCTCATGAGCTGCTGGGATTACAGGCATGCACCACTGCACCCGGCCATATCCTGCTTTTTAAAGTTAACATCTTGTCAGAGACGTTTTTATTTGCCATAAGTCTTGGTAAACTCCCTTAAAGGCAGCTTTGCATTCCACTGAATGGATGGAGCAAACTATAGATAACTATTTCTCTACTTCAGGACATTTAGGTCATCTTCAATTTTCACCTTTTTAAAATAAGACTGCAATGAGGATTTTTGTGTCCATAACTCTTTCTATATTTTTGAATCTTTGACATAATTTCCTGGTGGTAAAATTACTGTTGATGAGAACAAAACTTTATTTTTTCCAGTAGTAAGAAGCACTGAACCCAGGGCTTTTCTCATGCTAGGCAAGCGCTCCACCACTCAGCTGTACCTCCAGTCCCTTTTCTATATTTTATTTTGAGACAATGTCTTGCTAAATTATACAGGCTGCCTCTGGCCTCAAACTCACCATCTTCTTGACTCAGCTTCCCAAATTGCTGGGATTATAGGTGCGTGCCATGTGCCTGGCAAGGACAAATATATAGTTCTCAATATCTATCACCATATTACTTTCCTTAAGAATTGTGACAATTTATTTAGGCAATGTATGGGCCTAACTATTTCATCACAGCTTCATGAGTACTGGGTGTCAAGTGAAATGCTTTTCTCTTTTTTGGGGGGAATACTTGGATGTTGAACTCAGGATGTCACACCTACTTTGCAAGCACTCTACCACTGGGCTGCACACCTGGCCTGTTTTTTTTTTTATCGTTTATCTTGAGACAGGGTCTCACTAAGTTACCCAGGCTGCCTCAGGCCTTGAACTTGCAATCCTGACCCTGCCTTCTGAGTGGCTGGGCATGCTCACTGTGCCTGGCATGAAATGCTACTTTCTATTTAATTTTGCATTTCTTTGGTGATTAGCAAGGTAGGACATTTTTCTCTAAATCTGTTTACAAGTTATAATTTGTTTTTTGTAAATTGCTTCATCACTGCCCTTCCCTGTTTATATAAAAAGCTTTTTGTTTATAACTGTCAGTTTGTATGAACTCCTGATATAGTTCCTACTTCAAAACTTTTTAGGAAGGTGACAGAGCACAAATAAATAAAAACAGATAATAACTTTTTATCTACCTCAAATGCTGCAAATATTTTTACCCATTTGCCCCTTGGATTTTTTTAAATACAGAAAATTAGCATTTCTCTGTAGTCAAACCTGCTAAGCGTCCCTTTGTGATTTCATCAATCATTTTTAAAATTTAATAAAAGACATTCTCCCTCCAGAGATTTGATAAATATTTAAATCTCTCTCTTACTTTGCCTTGGTTTTTAAAAAATATGTAACTCTTTAGTCCAAGTAAAATTTCTCTGTAAAAAAGCCTGTGGTCTGAGGAAGGAGATGATTTCGAAGCCCAAGTTTCTTGAACTCTGCAGTTTCTCTTCCCTGGGTTCCTTGACTGCATTAGTGACCAGGGCCAAACCTGATCACATCCACTGGCCTTGTGTCTAAGGAAAAGACAACACAGAATTGGAACTTGGCTTCTGCCCCTCCTGGGCTAACCCCACACCCAAGGAGGGCAGCAGGGTGGTGGGAGGGATGTGATTAGGGGGCTTGAGTTTGAATCCTGTCTGTGTGAACTCTCAGGCTCTAGCTCATTCTCTGCAAATGGGGCAAAGCATGTCTGACTGACAGGGTTGCTGTGAGGTTGATATAAGATGATGTATGGAATGTTCTAGAACAGTACCTGGCCCATCATGGATTTCTCAGGACGCTGACTCTGTGTTACTTGGCCCCTTGTCCCACCTTGTGACCCAAAGCACCCACTGAGCCCCATCTCCAGGGAGTGTGGACTGGCCTCCAAGAACATCACAAGTGCAGTCTCTGCTTTTCTAGGTGAGAAGCCTGAGGCTCCGAAAGGTTAACCAGCACAGTAGCAAATACTCTCAGCTCCTCTGATATACCACCTCCTCCACCTCAGCTTCTCACTTCCCCTTGGGTAAAATGGAGCTGATTGTCCTTATAGGTCTCTAATGCTGAGAAGTTATTTGATGATCAAATAAAATGCTCTGAAAAAGCCACAGAAAAATCCAGAGGCAAGGCAAAGTCCCCCGGGCTGGTCAGTCTATTCCTCCCTCAGCTTCGGACACAGTCAGTCTCTGTGTTAGCTTAGAGAGGCCCACGCCTCCCGCCCCTGCTCCCCAGGAAAGCTGCACAGAGACTCTGTGAAGGCCCCTTGTGCCCGTGGCTTGCCCGGCAGGAAGCCCAGGGCTTGGCTGAGGCCCCAGGAAGCCAGGCCTGGGAGGTGAGCCGCACCTCAGACCCAGTGTTCAGTGTGGAGCAGCCTCTGACATCTCCGTGAGCCAGGGTGAGGAGAAACCTCTGAGGTCACACATGCTACTCCATTTCACAGATGTGGATGTTAAGGCACAGGAGTAGAGGGCCAGTTAGTGGCAGTGGCAGCACTGGGGCTGGAGATCCTGCCTCCCAACCCAGCACTGCTGCTGCAGTAGCCTCCTGGGAAAGCCTTCTGTGACCCTTCTAGAAAATTCTTTGCAACCTGATGACATTTGAGCACAACCACTTGATATTGGAGGATCAGAGTATGTTGACAAGCAGGGCACAGCACTAAGAATGACTTGCCCTCATAGTTTGACGGGAATCTCCTGGGAATAGGACTGTCCAGGGAGAGGAAGCCTACAGCCATACCACCCTGGTGTCTGATCTCAGAAGCTAAGCAGGGTTGGGCCTGGTTAGTGCTTGGATGGGAGACTTTCTGGGAATACCAGGTGCTGTAGGTTTGGGAGAAGGACCTGGCAACCCACTCACAAAAGAATTTACCATTGAAAACCCTATGAATAGCAGAAAAGCACTGACAATAGTGCCGGGCATGGCACAGTGTCAGGTAATGTTTCATTCTGTTGTACATAGGGTCATTATGAGTTGGACCTGGCTTGATGGCACCTAACAACAACAATAACAAGGAGAGGAAAGAAGCACATGGAACCACTGAAAGATTGCGGGGGTAGTGGCTGGAGGCAGGCAAAGAGGAGAGGAAATCTGACCCCAGGAAGCTGTGATAAGTTGACATTTGAAATTAAAGTTGTTAGCCCTGTGTGATAGCACACACCTGTAAACTCAGCACTCAGGACGCAGAGACAGGAGAATATCTGCAAGTTCAAGGCCAGCTTGGTCTACATAGCAGACTCTGTCTCAGAAAACAAAAGACAAAGAAAACAAATAAAGTTAAAACATGCTTGCTCTTTTAGCTTTTTCTTCCCTCCCAAACACAAACAGAAGCCATCCTGCTCCTGCTGAGATGGGAGAGGCTAGGCTGGCCCTCAATCCTGGCTGCATATCAGAATCCCTTGGGCTGCTTTTCCAAACCTCAAACCAATGACCCGGGTGTTCTTGCGGAGACGCTGGCATCAGTACTTCTTAATGCTCCCCAGGTGACTGCACTGAGCAGCCCTGGCTGAGCGGCCCTGGTGGAGCCAGGGTGCAGTTCTGCCCACCACTCACACTTGTCCAGGCCTTCTTCACAGGGAGATCGCAGGGAGGGGGTCCCCCCTTTTGTCTATCCTGTCCCCTCTTGTCTAATCTCTCCTGCTGCCCTCAGGGCCCTGCTCCAGGCCTCCTTCCTCTTCGGAGCTGTGCTGAATCAGGAGTGTTTACTTCCTCTAAAGCCAGATGGAGGCCCTACTAGAGACTTTCTGCCAGCCTGTGAATTTCCCCTGTGACTGTCACACAATGTAGGCAGTTATTTCTATGTGTGTGCTATCTGCCCCACTATAGGGGGAGCTCTTTGAGGGCAAGACCCCTGTGCTTTCCCTCCCCTGATGCCCTGTGCAGCCTGGGAAGCTTCAGGGACACTTGTCCAGGAGCCAGATAGTCATTGCATCTACTTGGTCACACTTAGCTCATTTAATTCTGAGCTTGGCTCTGGGAGATGACTGCTTTTTGTTGTTGCTGCTGTTGTCATCATTTGCTGTACTTAGGGGGTGAACCTAGGGCTTCACACATACTTTGCAAGTGCTCTACCACTAGGCTGTACCACCAGCCCAATTTTTATTTTTTGAGTCAGAGTCTCCCTAAATTACTCAGGCTGCCTCTGGCTTTGAACTTGAGATCCTCCTGTCTCTGCCTCCCTAGTTGCGGGGATTACAGGCTGTGTCACCATGGCCAGTGGGACTATATTTTTTAAATCCTCATTTTTCTGACAATGAAAGTGAAGCTTAGTGAAATAGTTTGTGTAAGTCCGCAGACTGTGAAAGTGGCCATATCCCTAGACCCATAGGCTTCCTTCTCTACCACACAGCATCTGCTAACAATAGGGACGTCCCTAGAGCAGGCAGGACCTGGCTTAGCACCAAACCCCAAAAGCCAGACTGGCCAGCTGGGAAGGTCGTCTCTGAGGGCTACTTCATCGCTTATTCTTTAGGCCTGAAGAGGGTGTAATAGAATACTAACCAGCTGAGATATAAAGATGGTAGGTATCATCTCTTGAACCACTGGAGAAAAAATGCAAATCTGATAGGGCAATAATTAAAACTGGTTTTACAGCTCTTACAGATCTCTTGGGGCTGAGGGTCAGGTTGTTGGAGATGAAGCAGGAAAATCTGGAGAAAATCTGTATTAACTGAATACCACATTCCTCTGGCAAGGAAGACGACTGGCAGGTGCCCACCTCTCACATTAAGCCTGTGAGGAGAGCTTCATGGGATATTCTCTGAGATGAATGTGGGATCCCTGTACTATGGCAACCCCGGGGCCTAGCCCGAGTCCCACCTGAGAAATCTGAAGGACCAGAGATGGCTGGCCAGCTGTTCAGTGGATGAGCTCAAGGAGGTGGTGCTGCGTTGAGATCAGCCTAAAGTTTCTGAATCTTCCAGGAGAAAGGATGTAGGGATGCATTCCACAGAACAGATGAAAGCCATCAAGCAGAGAGGCTCTCTTGTGGGTTGAACTGTCCCTGAAAAAGATATATTTAAGTCCTAATCTCTAGTACCTATGAACCAGACCTTCTTTGAAGATGGTTCTTACAGATGTAATCAAGTTAAGACAAAGTCATACTGGGTTAGGGTAGGTCCTAACTCCAATATCTGGTGTCCTGTTAAGGAAAGGGACATTTGGAGACATAGGGACACAAAGAGATAAAGGAGAAGGCCACATGACCACAAGGGGCAGCGCTTGAGTGATGCAGCTGCAAGCCAAGCAGTGCCCGGAAATGCCAGCAAACCTCAGGAGTTCAGAGAGGGGCGAGGGAGGATTCTTCCTCAGAGCCTTCAGAGCCTTCAGAGAGAGCGGGGGCCCTGCTGGCAGCTGCATCTCAGACTTCTGACCTCCAGAATTGACAGAGAATCAACTTCTGTTGTTTTAGGCCATTTGGTTTGTGGTAATTTGATGCAGCAGCTTTAGGAAACCAAGACAGGGTCCAAGTGGAAGCTTATGATTCTCTGCCCAATAGTGTGGCCCAGAGAGCTAATGGCCCTGCAGTGGGCAGAAACTTGAGTGGACCACCGGATGCCCTGGGGCTGAGGAAGGAGGACAGTCATATTTAAGGATTTCTCCCAGGTCACAGGAGAGAATTGTACGTCAGAGCTCCCCAGTGATGAGACATCCCCAAAGAAACCCACAAAAGTGCCCTCATGAGAAAAAGAGTCATTGGAACCATCTGCTGTGCCCAGAGGGCATGAAGCCTGCCGAAGACAGTGCCAACCAATTAGAAGCTGACCTGGTGCCCTTCCCTCTCCTCCTTTACCCCATTCCCATCTCCAATGGGCCAGAAACAATAACTGAGGTCCTGGGGAGGAAGACAGGGTGAAGGAGGGAGCCAATGGCCCTCTTCCCAGGGGGCCAGCAACTATCTGGGGCATGGAGAGGAGCTGTAATTTTGAATGAAATTGAAGCTTTTGTTTCTTCACTGGCCTGCACATTCTAAATACCTAATTAAAACAGTGTTTTTTCAAGCCTGCACTAACTGAACGTGAACAGAAAGACCACAGGAGAAAAGAAGAGCTTCTATTGAATGAAGTTCAAGATAAAGTTGCATTTTCACCAGGAGTTGTTTGCTCAGCGTACAGCTCCATCTGGGGCAACAGGGAGAGAAAGGGGCCTGGGACCAGCAAAGACATGCTTCCCAAGGGCCATATGGGGCACGGGTTACCTCACGGGATCCTCATGGTAACTAGGAAGCAGGTGTCACGACTCTATTTTACAGATGAGGGAATGGGAGTTCAGAGAGATAAAGTGTCTTCCCCAGGATCACAAAGCAAAGGGCAAAGGAGAGATGTGAACCAGGCCTGCCTGATCCTGCTGTGGGCTGACCCTAAGTCCCCCTAGAGCCCAGTTTAGGTCACTCCTCAGCTGCTGCTGCTCAGTAGCTCCTTGTTTGTAACCTGGTGAGGTGAATTGAGTCAGAGAAGGTTCAAGCCAGAAGGGACCTTACCTCTCACTTTCCCTCTCTGTGAGTAGCTTTCTCTGGTCTCAATTCCTGATATCTAAAGGGTAACAGGAAATGGCAGAGAAATGGGGAAGTGGGAGTTTGGTGGAGGGTCTGGACAGCCAAGAGACATTGGGGCACTCTTGCTCTGCAGATCCCAAAGGCCACCATCTGCTGTAGGGCTGCTTTCTGCTTACATCTCTGAGCAACCCCATGAGAGCCTGGGTTAGCAGGGAGGTGGGGGCTTGGGGATCAACGGGGACCCGGAGGTGGCAGGTGGTGCCTGTGAATCAGGGACAGGGCTGCAGAGAATTTCAGGGCAGGACTGAGAAGCCTTTACAGGTTTGCCCTTCCTCTGGGCCTCAGTCCTCTCAGCTACCCGGCACTCAGCACTCCCAAAAGCCTTTCCTGCTCCTCTGGGTCCTCCTGGTGGCCCTCCTCTGTGTACCAGAGGCCCTTCTATGTCCCTGGCATGGGCCTGCCCACCCTGCACTGTAAATGTTACTGCCCAGTCCCCCACTGTAGAATGAGCTCAGTGAGGGCTGAGTCTCTTCTGGCATCTAGTCGAGGGGGCAGAGCCTGCATAGGGTGCCCTCCAGGCTGTAGAGCAGGACTTCACTGTGTGACTCAAACAGGGATGGAGCTTGAGGGTGCCCAGTAAATAGTACCCCCTTCTCAGCAGGGTGCAGAGTGAACTGAGAGCAAGGTACATGTATCATATGGATGAAGAGCCAAAGGTGTCCTTTGCTACTGCTACAGGCTGGTTTGGACTGTTAGCCAAGTTGGCTTCTGTCCTACACGCCAGAGCTGTGCTCATTTACCTGGCTTCGCTTCTTTTCTTTCGTTTCTTCTTTCTTTCTTTTTTTTTTCTTTTTCTTTTTCTTTTTTTTTTTTTTTTTGCAGTACTGGGGGTTGAACCCAGGGCCCTGCCCTTGCATGCTTTGCAAGTGCTGTACCACTGAGCTGCACCCCTAGCCCGTTTTTTCACTTTTTGAGACATGGTCTCGCTAAATTATGCCTCTGATCTCGAACTCACAATCCTCCTGCCTCTGCCTCCCGAGTAGCTGGGATTACAGGCATGCACCACCAGTCCCGGCTCTTTTTTTTTTTTTTTTTTTTTAAAGAGATGAAGTCTCTGTATGTTCCTGGCCCTGAACTCCTGGCTCAAGTCATCCTCCCATCTCAGCCTCCCAATTAAATGGGACTATACGCACATGCCACCATGCTCAGGTTTACCTTGCCGTAGGCAGCAGCAGGCAAGGTCTTCCCTGGGCAGCATTTGGCATGGAGGAGCTGGTGGCAGGTGTGCCGGCTGCAGGCAGCCTGGCCACACAGAAAGGAAAGCAAGGCCAGGCTGCACTCTCCCACAGCTGGTTCTAAAGGCTGCCAATCACTGGACACTCTGCCTATTGGGGGGCTGGGGTCGGGCAAAAGGCAGGAAGGCTGAGGTGTTAGCCAGCCCTGCTCCCTCTACAGAGAACAGCAAGATGTCTTTCTATTATATTTGTTTGTATAGTTTATTTATATCAACACATATACCCCTTGAGTATCTGGGACCACTTTCTGGCTAGATGACCTTAAGCAATTCTTTTAAATTCCTTTATAGTTGAATTTTAAGAAAGTGGAGATAAGTGGGTAAAAATGTGGCCTCCAGGTTCAAGGCCCTCCCTTGTGGGTGATGTCAGAGCAAGCTGCTTACCGTCCCCGGGACACATCTTCATCTTCCTCACTGTTAACTTGGAGGTGGTCTTATTATCTGTCATCACTAATACTATAATGTGACCTATGCTTGCCTAAAAATCACTATGCTATGCAAAATTGCACAATAAAACCCAGAAGACTCACAATAGTCAACCAACTAGGAATTCATGGAAATTATCTCAACAGAATAAAAACCATTTGTGAAAAGACCACAGCTAACATCTTGCCCAATGGTAAAAGACTGGAAGCTTTTCTCCTAAGGTCAGGAACAAGGCAAGGATGACTGTTCTCATCACTTCTATGCAACTCAATAATAAAAAAATCAAGTAGCCTGATTAAAAGTGGGCAAAGAACTCAAACACACATTTCTCCAAAAATGATATACAAAGTCACCAAGCATATGAAAAGATGCTCAACATCATTACTCATCAGAGAAACGCAAATCAAACCACAATGAGATATCATCTCATTCCCATGTGGATGGTACTATAAAAAGTAGAAAATAACAAGTGTTGGCAAGGATGTGGAGAAATGGGAACACTTGTGCACTGGTGGTGGGCTTAAAAAATGGTGGTAACTATGGAAAATTGTTTGGTGGTTGCTTAAAGTATTGTACATTCAATTACCATATCACCCAGTAATTCCACTTTTCAGCATGTAGCCAAAAGAATTCAAAGTAGATTCTGGAAAAGATATTTACACATTCATGCCCACAGCAGCACTTATTCACAGCAGCCAAGGAGTGGAAGCAAGCCAAACATCTATCAGTGGAATAATAGATAAGCAAAATGTAGTTTATACATTCTTAGTCTGTGTTGCTATCATGAAATACCTGAGACCTGGTGTAAAGAACAGAAATTTATTTTCTCATTGTTCTAGAAGCTAGAAGTCCAAGATTAAGGTGTAGATTCAGTATCTGGTGAGGACTGCTCTCTACTTCCAAGATGGTGCCTTGTTGTTGCATCCTTGGAGGGGCAAAGGGACCAACACTGTGTCCTCACCTGGTAGAAGGTAGAAGGGCAAAAGGGAGGAATGACCTCCCTCAAGCCTTTTATAAGGGTACTGATTGCACCCAATGAGGCTAGAACTCTCATGTCCTTATCATCACCCCCCAGCTCTACCTCTTAATACCATCACCTTGGGGTAGATCCCAACATATGAATTCTGGTGGAATGCATGTTCAAACCCTAGAAATACCTACAGTGGTACATTATTCAGCCTTATTGTTGTTGTTGGGTGCCATCTAGTTAGTGTCCGACTCACAGCAACCATATGTACAATAGGAGAAACACCATTGTTAGCTTCTCTGCTATTCATAGAGGTTTCAATGGCTGATTGTTTTTTGGAAGTGGGTTGCCGGGTCCTTCTCCCTATTCAGCCTTAGAAGAGAGGAAATCCTGATACATGCTACATGGATGAACCTTGAGAATGTTAGGCCAAGTAAAACAAGCCAGTCACAAGAAGGCTAATACCGTATGACTCCACTGACTGGAGGTATCTAAAGTAATCGCATTCAAAGCAACAAAATATAGAATGGTGGTTACTGGGACTGCAGGAAGGGGGAAAGAGAGATTTGTTTTTTAGTGGGAACAGTGTTTCAGTTTTGCAAAATGAAAAAATCCTGGAGATTGGCTTCATAAGGCCAATGTATTTAACACTATTGAACTGCATGCTTAAAGATGATTAAGATGGTTAATGCTGTGTTGCATGTTTTCTTACCACAATAATAATAATTTTAAAATACATCACAGGATTTATGGGAAGAAATGAGATGAGGGCATAACATCCAAAAACTTCATCAGTGACACATTAAAAAAGAAGACAGAATGTAATTTTAAAAAAAGAAAAAAGGTTATGCAACTTTTCACATATTAAATGTTTAAGAAATGCATAAAGACTATAATAAGTATGATATTTTAGCTTGAAAAGCCCTGCAGTTTGCTTGTGGGGTGGGAGGTTGTACAGTGGTGGGGAAGGGTGTTGGCCATCTGAGGAAAGCTGGCACTGTGTGGCTGTGGGAGGGCTTCACAGCAGTCAGAGGCGCAGAGGTTGCTGAGGCAGGTTCGCAGGTGAGCGTATTTGGCTGATGCTGTCTGCTGGGTGCAGTTTCTGGCTTTACAGAACGCAGGTGTCTACAAACTCTTTCTTAAAATGTCTGATAAATACTTTCAGTTTTGTGGAGTCTCTAGTCTCTGTTGCAATGACTCAGCTCTGGTGTGATGGTGTGAAAGCAGCCACCTTAGACCAGAGGTGAATGAATACGTGCTCTGTGTTCCAATAAATCTTTATTTCCAAAAACTGGCCATCAGCTAGCGGACTGTGGTTTACTACCTTCTAATAGGGCATTTCTCATGGAAGAAAACGCACAAGGGCAAATGTGAAATTTTCTTTATGCTCACATTATTCTCTAATATACCAACTGGGTAGGAAGAAAATCACATTTTTTTCTTTTACTTTCCTTTTTTTTTTTTTTTTTTTTAAGACAGAGTCTCACTGTATAGCCCAGGCTGGCCTCAAACTTGTGATCCTCCTGCCTTCCCACGTGCTGGGCCACATTTGCAAAGCAAGTGTTAGGGCACAACTGACTGAAGTCTACTAAGGCATGAAATTTCATGTTGTTAATGCTTCCGTGGTCCATAGATGTTGGCACTTATTCCATATGTTATAGGGTTGCTGTTGAGATTGCATTAGATTATTTATGTAATATTTAGAACAGTGCTTCAAATGGTAATTTTTTTTTTTTTTGTGGTCCTGGGGGTTGATCCCGGGGCCTCACACCTGCATGCTTTGCAAGCGCTGGACCACTGAGCTGCACCCCCAGCCCTTTTTTTTTTTCTTTACTGTCTGAGACAGGGTCTCGCTAAGTTACACAGACTTCCTCAGGTCTCGAACTTGTGATCCTCCTGGCTCCACCTCCCAAGCCGCTGGGGTTACAAGCGTGTGCCACCACACCCAGCTGAAATGGTAATTTTTTTAAGACAATTTTTTGGAGCAGTTTTAGATTTGTAGCAAAATTGGAAGGTTCAGAGACTTTCCAAATCCCCCTGTCCTACACATGCACAGTTTCCCGGTTACCAACATCCCCACCACGGTGGTACACTTGTTGTGATCAATGCACCCACATGGGCACATCATAATTGCTCTAAATCCATGTTTACCTTCGCTCTCACTCTCAGCATTGGCATCCTATGGCTTTGGATAAGATACAATGACATATATCTACTATTATTTCTGAAGCCATACCACCCTGGCATCCAATCCCATTTGATCTTGGAGGCTAAGCAAGGTTCCCCTGGTTAGTCCTTGGGAATACAAGGTGCTATAGGATAGGGAGAAGGATCTGGCAGCCCACTCTTGAAACAATCAGCTATTGAAAATGCTATGAATATCAGAGAAGCACTAACGTAGTGCCAGGAATGGCACAGTATCAGTTAGTGTTTAGTTCTGTTATACATAGGGCTGCTATGAGTTGAACCTGACTCGTCAGCACCTAATAACAACATCTACCATTATAGAATCATACAGAATATTTTCACTGCCCTAAAAACCCTATGGGGCTGGGCTTTACCTCAGTTGGTAGAGTGCTGTGCTGCAGTCTCTGAGGTCCCGAGTTCAATTCTCAGCACCGCAAAAATGGGAGAAGAACCTGGCAATCCACTCCCAAGGCAATCCTGAAACAGCCATTGAAAACCCCATGAGGGTTGCTATGAGTCGGATACTGACTTGACAGCACCTAACAACAACAGCAACAAAACCCCTATGCATGTCATATGTTCATCTCTCCCTCTCCCTAGCTGTTGCAAACATTGATTTCTTACTGTTTCCATAGTTTTTTTACCTTTTCTAGAATGTCATATAAAAGGTATAATCAAAAGGTATGTGAATGTTTAAATTTTAAAAATTATTACAGCCAAAGACACATAATACTCTTCACAATACTCTCGTTGGCTTCTAACACACTTATCCCATTGTTCTTGTCATTTCTGAAGCAGTTCTGGACGTTCTCTTGTAGAGCACTGCCTAGAGAGGCAGTTCACCCTGGGGCCTATCTAGGCCCCTTGCAGGACTGAGGCTTGTTCCCCAGGCAGTCACCTTTGCCCTACATCCGGGAACTCAGGGTTGTTGAGCTCCCCAAGATGGCACTGGCATCTAATTCCTTGCCTCAGACCCCTTGACACTGATTGGCTGTTTCCAAACCCCTGACTGGCTCCTGATTGGACCATTCTGGAACCACCCCTGACTGGCTACTTTTATAAAACCAAATTTGAATATCTCCTCTGATTGGCTGAAACCCATATGGGGTGACTACCTCTGATTGGTCCCTGGCTAGCCCCTGGAGAGTATATAAGGGCGGTACATGGAGCAGTCTGAGCCTATTTCATTGACTGGGACAGACAAGGAAACAATAAGGAGCTGTTGGAGAAGAGCACTCAGAGTCGGTGTCTTCTTTGGGAAGAAAAGCAAGGAGCCACCGTGGGCAGAAGCCTTTGAGCCTGACTTTCTCAAGCCTTCTCAGAGAAGCTGTGGGCATAAGCCTCCTTTCTGGGGCAGTGCGGCTCCTGGGTGCCTGGCTCCCCCTCACCAGAAGACAGGTCTTTGGTGGCTGGTTCCCTCTCACAGCTGAAGCGAGTCCAAGTGGCAGGGCGACACCCCACATTCTCTTTCATGAGTGTCTTTAGCTGCCCTGTTGTGGCTGCCTCAGTGTCCTGAACTGATTCAAAATGTTTATTTTCATGGTCATTTTGACTTTGGGGAAGAGCCAGAAGTCACACAGTGCCATATCTGGTGAATAAGGTGGATGGGGACACACCGTGATGTTTTGATTTGACAGAAATTGCTGTACCAGAAGCCATGTGTGTCACATGAGACATTGTCATGATGGAGGATGAAACTGAAGACACTTACGAAAGAGGACTTCCACAACTGCTTCGGAAAGTGGCAGGAACAATGGGATAAGTGTGTTTGAAGCCATGGGGAGTATTTTGAGAGGGATTAATGGCAATGTGTCTTTTACTGTAATAGGGTTTTAAAATTTAAACATTTGCCATATTTTTTGACCACATCTTGTAATTAACGGTATGTAGCCTTTTCAAACTGGCTTCTTGATACTTAGAAAATTTTTACTGAAGGTGTTTATCATGATCATCAAATCTAAAACACGTATTTTAGAGCATGTATTTTTAAAAATTGGGATAAAGTATACATAGCATAAAATTTACCATTTTAATCAAAACACACAACTCGGTGGCATTTAGTTCATTTAAAGTGTTGTGCATCCGTCACCACTATCTAGTTCTAGAGTGTTTTTAGAATCTCAAAAGGAAATCCACATTATTAAGCAGTCATTCCCCATTCCTCTCTTCCCTAGGCTCTGGAAAATGCTTTATGAGCAAAACAAAACAAAACAAAACAAAACAAACAAAAAACCCCAATTAAATGTGGTGGCACACACTTGTAATCCCAGGGACTTGGGAAGCTGAGGCAGGAGGATTCTGAGTTCAAGGCCAGTGGCAGCCTACACAAATTAATGAGATTCTGTTCTCAAAAATAAAAAATAAAAAGAGGCTGATGGAGCACTTGTTTAACATGCACAAGGCCCTGGGTTCAATCCCCTAGTACTGCAAAACAAATAAACAAACAAACAAACGCAAACAAACAAAAAACACATCTTCACATCTCTGAAATGACGATGTGCTTACAATCAAAAGCATCTGGCAATCACTGTTTCTCAGGTGCCTGTCCCACATAGCTGTCATGGCCTGTGTGAGCACAATCTTGATCATACTTTTCAAGTGGGCTTGACGCATTCCTCAGTGTTTTACGTGTTTGGTTTACTGGCCATCTAAAGTGCCTTCCAGAATGCTGTGATCCATCAGGAAAATGAATGTTGAATATGAAGAAAGACATGATACTGAGCAACAGGGCATAAATTTGATACTGATGAAGCAATTATTCATCAGCACAGGAATAAGCATAGTCTGCTTCTCCCAAAGTAACAAGAAGTGCTTTATGAGACAGGAAAGGAAAAATACAAATAGATTAAGCAGCGTTTGTTTTATTACTGAGATGTTTAAAACAAACCTCTGTCACGTAGCAAGCAAGGCAATTGAAGACTAGAGAAATTGTGAAATCCTTTGGAATAAACAGCAATAAAATTCAAACTAATAAGAGGTTGGTATGACTGGTTCATGTGTCATGTGGGAATATTTTTAAGGCATTATGACTCAGTTTAATGGCAGTATTACTTTTCTTTTCTTTTTCTTTTTTTGTACTGGAGGGCTAACCCCAAAGCCTGGCGCATGCTTTGCAAGTGCTTTACCCCTGAGATGCTCCTCTAGCCCATTTTTACTTTTTATCTTGAGACAGGGTCTTGCTCAGTTACACAGGCTCCCTCTGGCCTCCAACCTGTGATCCTCCAGCCTCAGCCTCCTGAGTCCCAGAGATTATAGATGTGAGATACATTGCCCAGTGGCAGTATTACTTTTCTTGGTGGCACATAAAATAGCAGTGTATCTTACAATTGATGACACCTTAAATGATGCTACAGTATTATTATCATCATCATTAGATTGCATTATTTCCACTTACTGGTCTGTTTTCCCACTCTGAATATTATGGGTTTTGTTTTGTTGCTTGTTTTAAGTGTTCTAGTATTCCCATTCTTTGAGAGGTTACCCATAATTTGTTATGATCCACACAGTCAAATGCCTTTGCATAATCAATAAAACATAGATATCTTTCTGGTATTCTCTGCTTTTGGCTAATATCCATGTAACATCAACAATGATGTCCCTGGTTCCACTCCCTCTTCTGACTCTGACTTGATTTTCTGGCAGTTCCCTGTCTATACATTGCTGCAGTAACTTTTGAATGATTTTTAGAAAAATTTTATGTGCTTGTGATATTAATGATATCATCCGATAATTTCCACATTTGGTTGGATCCCCTGTCTTGGGAATAGGCACAAATATGGATCTCATCCAGTCAGTTGGCCAGGCATAAACAAGTGAACACCTCCACTGCTGCATCTATTTATTGAAACATCTCTATTCCATCAATTCCTGGAGCCTGGTGTTTCACCAGTTCCTTCAGGGTAGCTTCCACTTCTTCCTTCAGTACCAGTGGTTCCTGATCATAGGCAATCTCTTGAAATGGTTGGACACCCACAAATTCTTTTTGGTTTAATGACTCTGAATATTCTTTCCATCTTCTTTTGATGTTTCCCACATTGTTTAATATTTTTGCTATAGAATCCCTCACTATTGCCACTCAAGGCTTGAATTTTTTCTTCAACTCTTTAAGCTTGGGAGAAAACAGAGCATCTTCTTCCCTTTTGGTTTTCTATCTCCGGCTCTTTGCATATGTCATTATAATATTTGATTTTGTCTTCTCCAGCTGCCCTTGAAATCTTTTGTTTAGTTCTTTAACTCTGTCATGCTTCCTTTTACTTTAGCTGCTTGACATTCCAGGGCAGGTTTCAAAGACTCTTTTGACATGTAATTTGTTCTTTTGTCCTGCCTTCTTAAAACCTTTTTGCCTTCCTCATGAATCATGTTTTTGATGTCATGTCACAACTCATCTGGTCTTCAATCATTAGTGTCTAATGCATCAAATCTGTTCTTGAGGTGGTCTCTGAACTCAGCTGGGATATACTCAAGGTCCTATCTTGGCTCTTGTACCCTTGTTCTAATTTTCTTCATTTTCAGTTTGAACCTGCCTATGAGCAGTTGATGATCTGAACCACAACCAGCACATGGTCTTGTTCTGACTTTTGATATTGAGCTTTTCCATGGTCTTTTTCCACAAATGTAGTCAATTTGGTTCCTGTATGTTCTATCTGGTGAATTCCATGTGCGTAGTCACCATTTATGTTGGTGAAAATTGTGTTTCTAATGAAAAGATCATTGGTCTGATAAAATTCTATTAGGTGATCTCCAGAATCATTTCTATCACCAAGGCCATATTTTCCAACTACTGAGCCTTCTTCTTTGTTTCCAATTTTTGCATTACAGTTACCAGTAATTATCAATATATCCTAATTGCAAGATGGATCAATTTCAGACAGCAGAAACTGGTAAAAATTTTTCCTTTCCTCGTTTGTGGCCTTGGTGGTGGGTCCATAATTTGAATAATAGTCATATTAACTGGCTTTCCTTGTAGGCATACTGGATATTATTCCATCACTGACAGCGTTGTACTTCAGGACAGATCTTGAGATGTCTTCTTTGATGATGAATGCAACCCTATTTCTCTTTAATCTTCTCTTTAATCATTCCTGGCAGAGTAGATCATAAGATTGTCTAATTCAAAATGGCCCATACTAGTCCATTTTAGTTCTCTGATGCTTAGAATGTCAATATTTATGTGGTCCATTTCCCTTTTGGCAGTTTTTAATTTTCTTAGATTCATGCTATGTACATTCCATGTTGCAATTACTAATAGATATTTACAGTTGTTCCTACTCATTTTGAGTCATCCCACATAAGCAAATGAAAGTCCCCGAGGCTTTATTCCATTTCTGTCATTAAGGTCGACTCCACTTTGAGGAGTCCACTCTTCCCCAGTCATCTTTTGAGTGCTTTCCAATCTGGGGACTTATTTTCTGACACTATATCTGGCAGTGTTTCTCTGCTATTCATATGGTTTTCAATGGCTTGTTTTAGGAGTGGGCCAGCCATGTTCTTCTCCTTAATCTGTATTAGTCTGGAAGCTCCACTGAAACCTGTCCACCATGGGTGACCCTGCTGGTATCTGTAATACTGGTGGCATAGCTTTCAGCATCAGAGCAACATGAAAGCTCCCAGAGTAGGACAAACTGACAGACTCTGGAGGATATCTAATGTGTGTAGCCTGAAAAATACAGGCTTTTGTCTAGATATCATGTTGCCCCTAAAATTCAAGAGTTCTTTTACTAAGGAAGAGGGGGAGAATGGATGTTGAGGGCTAAGTGGCAGGTCCTACTACAAATTTTCTTAACAGTACTAGGGAGTTGAGCACTGGGCCTCACGCATGCTTTTTGCAAGCCTTCAACCATTGAGCCATACCCTCAACACATTCTTTGTTTTGTATTTTTGAGACAGGGTCTCATTAAGTTATACAGGCCACCCCTGGCCTCAAATGCATGATCCTTCTGCCTTTGCCTCCCAAATTGCTGGGATTAAAGGCATGTACCACCACACCTGGTTCAAAAACAACTTTATCAGTATCAGTGGGATTACGGAGCTTGTGTTTAACCTTTTGTTTGGTGGTCTTGGGGATCCAACCCAGGGCTTTGTGCATGCTAGGTAAGCGTTCAACCACTGAGTTGCATCCCCAGCTCCATCCTACCACAGTCATTAAGCCTCATGGTACTGATTCAAGTTCAATGTGGGTTCCAAGAGGGCTTGTTCCACAGCAGCAGTGGAAAACCCCCAAGGGGAGATGGGTCATGAGCTGGGCTTTGAAAGATGAGTCAGTTTGAAGTGAGCAGGACTAGGTAAGAGCATTTCAAGCAGGGGAGCCACCAGAGGATCCACAACATGAGTTGTACTTGAGACTAATAGAGTTTTCTTGGCCAAGCAGGGGTTCCGTGTCAAGAGGAAAAGGCCACGGCAGGCAGCAGGCTGCCTGGGGCTCAGGCTCAACCCAGTGCTGACCATGTGGTTTGCGTGGACTCACTCACCCCTCAGAGCAGGGATCTCTTGCTCTGCACATTGCACGAAGCATCGAACATCTATCATCAGGACACATGTCACGGCTTGGGATGGCAGGGCTAGGCATGCGCTTCCTCATGCTGGCTCCACGTGGCTCACCTCTAGGCAGCCCCTTGGAGGGGTGATGTGGGGGGCAAGCCAGGCACATGCAGGCAGAGGGACAGGAGCCTTTATTTGGACACAGGTACAGCACACAGATGCTCCTAGGTTGCAAGACAAGGACAAGGAGGGTAGGGAGAGGGAAGCCCTAGATTGTCCCCAGGTCCACTTCCCTCTCACCACCCCCAGGAAGCACAGAAGACTAGTGTCCTGTCGGGGGCCAATCCAAGGCCTCCTGAGCTCTTCTATGGTAGTCAGGGCCTCAAGGTTCTAGGTGTTTGGCTTGGGGCTGTGCCCAGACAGGCAGGCCTACCCCTCCAGGGGGGTGTGCCTCCTTTGTGTCCCTGGGAATCCTCTGTGGCAGAGCCAGACACCAGGAAAGCCCAGGTGAGGTGTGCAGAGTGGAGGATGAGGTCAGCCTTGGTCCCTGTCGGGTCTGGAGTCTGGCCAGGCCGCTGCCATTCCAAAGAGGGCCCAACCTGGATGGAAGACTATCTTAGTCACCTTGAAAATACTGTACACTTGGTGGCTTAAACAAAGGGAAGGCCTTCCTCACACTTCTGGAGGCTGGAAATCCCAGATCATGGTGCTGGCTGATTTGGTTCCTGGTGATGGCTCGTCCTAGCTTGCAGATGGCTGCCTGCTTGCTATGTTCTCACGTGGCAGAGCAACTGCTCTGGTCTCTTTTCCTCTTTCTTCTCTTCTCTCCTCCTCCTCCTCTTCCTCCTCCTTCTTTTTTTCCTTTCTCTCTCTTTCTCCCTCTCTTCTTTCTTCCCTTTCCTTTCTTCTTTCACGCAGGGTCTTGCTCTGTAGCTCTGGCTGGTCTGGAACTTGCTATGTAGATCAGGCTGCCTTTGAACTCATGTTGATCCTCTTGCCTCCCCTTCCTGAGTGCTAGGGCTACAGGCATCACCCACATGCCCAGCTTTCCCTCTTCTTATAAAGGCGCTAATCCCATTACAGGGCCCCACACTCATGACCTTATCTAAACCTAATTACCTCCCAAAGACTCTGCCTCCAGACACCATCCCATTAGGGGTTAGGATGCCAACAAATGAATGTGAAGGGACCCAAATGTGCAGTCCATTGAAGACCCCCAACTCCGTCTGGAAACTTGCCCTGGCCCAAGGGCTCCTGCTCTGTCCCTGCGCTTGGCTGACATTTCAGGCCACAAGGCGTGGCTGGTAGCTTACCTCTGGCCTCACAGAAGAGTCAGGTGGGGGATACATCAGGGTCTCATCTCCCCTGAATGGATGCACAAGGCCAGTCCTGGAGGAGGGAGGCTGTTGCAGCAGAGGGCAGGACGACAGTGCTTACAGGGCACATGGAGGCATCATGCTGGTGAAAAACAAAGGATGCCTCTTCCCTTCTCCTCCCCTCTCTTCCCTTCCTTTCCCTCCCCCTGCCCTCCCTTCTCCTCCCTTTCTTACCCCTCCCCTCCCTTCCTTCCTCTTCCCTCCCTTCCTTCTCTTCCCTTCCCTTCCCCCTTCCTTTCTTCTCTTCCTTCCCCTTCCTTCCCCCCTTTCCCTTCCCTTCCCTTTCCCCATGAGTCCGTAGCCCACAATGATGAAGGGGAGGGAGAAGCACGGAGGGGAAGGAGAGTCAGAGACAGACAGGGCAGAGGGACACAGAGGGGGAGAGAGGCAGAGAACAGCAGGAAGTGAGGCACACAGGCATAGACCCAGGAGAAGAGGGAGCTAGAAGCAGAGTGAAGAGAGGGAGACATGGAGACGCAGGGGCTCAAGGGTGCAGAAAGCACCCAGGTAAGGAGTCGGCCAAGGAAGAGAGAACAGGGGGGACAGGGAAGACTCAACCTGCTCTGGCCCCTCCCCAAATCCCCCAGGAGACACAGGAACCGCAGACCAGGGAGCGAGCCACCCAGAGCATCAGAGTTGCCTGAGTTCCTGCCACCCCACCTCACTTTTTTTTTTTTTGTGCGGTACTGGGGTTTGAACCCAGGGCCTTGCGTGCGTGCTCTGCAAGTGCTAGAGTGCTGAGCTGCACCCCCAGCCCAATTTTTTACATTTTTTGAGACAGGGTCTCACTAAATTACTCAGACTGCCTCTGGTCTCGAACTTGCGATCTTCCTGCCTCTGCCTCCCCAGCTGCTGGGATTACAGGCATGCGCCACCGTGCAGGCCCCCACCTCATTTCTGAATTAGGGAATTGGGCTGAGGGGGAGGGAGGCAGGAGCTGGTCCTAACTGACAGGCAGCTGATCTGACAGCTCTAGTGTGGTCATGCCTACCGCCTGGGGTGGGGATAGGGACCTCCCCTACCCCTCGGAGCCCCTGGGCTCCAGCCCTGTTGCTCCTGCCACAGTAACCCACTGTTGTTGGGAAAGAATGAAGCCAGAACCAAGGGCTGGTGCCCAGTTTTTCCTCTTCTTGTGAAGGCACTAATCCCATTATGGGGCTCTCTGCAGAGCCCAGACGGGGGAGGAGGCGTGGTCTTCCTTCACCACCGGGTGTGACTCACGCTCACCCCAGGCAAGTGCATTCCAGACCCTTCCTGAAAGAAACCCCAGCACAGCAGGGGCAAGAGGCAGCTTTCCCAGAAGAGAGGGAAGTTCCATTTGCTTCTCCCAGTGCCCACTGGGGAGCCCATGGCTTTGCTCCTGGACCCAAGGGCTTGTCCAGAGTGACCAGGCAGGGCAGGAGACATTGGGTATGTGCGTGTGTGGAGGGGCTGCTGGCTGTCAGGAGTCACAGAAACTGGGCAGGGAACCCACAGCTGGGGAGCAGGAGGGTGGAGGAGGGAAGCAGGCCGCCCCTCGCAGGGCTCTGGGGACAGGAGGGCACTGGCTTTGCCTCACTCCCTTTGCCCTGGGTGCCTCACACAGCATCAGGAAGGTCAGTGGCCAGTGTGAGGTCCTGGGCACAGGCTCTGAGCTGTCGTGGGGGATGAAGTAGAAGCTGCTGAAACCTGAAACCTTGCCTTTAGAGGGGGCCAACACCATTGTTCCTTATGAATGAAGCTGGCAATGACAGAGACCACCAGAGCTGAGGGGTCGCTCAAGATCAGCTGGTCTAATGATCACTGGGTACAGAGAGAGGCAGGAGCTCACCCAAAGCCGCACAGTTAGACTCATCTTTTTTTTTTTTTTCCTTTGCAGTACTTGGAGGTTGAACCCAGGCCCTTGCACATGCTTTGCAAGCACTCTATCACTGAGATGCACCCCCAGCCCATTTTTTGTTTTTTATCTTGAGACAGGCTCTTGCTAAGTAATGCAGGCTGCCTCTGGCCTCAAACCTGCGATCCTCCTGCCTCCTCCTCCAGAGTCGCCAGGTTTACATGTTGTATCTAGCAGCTCGACCCCAGAAAAATACTCCAAGACACAAATGGATTGGGAACAGAAGGAAGCTTAGTAGACTGATAAGCTGGCTGCCCTTAGTTCTGGGAGTGGGCTTAGAGGAAACAACAGCTCAGGTCTGGTCAGTACGGGTTTTATAGGGCAGTTTAAGAAGTGGGGGAGTACAATGTAAGTTTCCATTTTCCAGAGCTCAGCCCTCTACAGGAATTCCCCAAATCTGACCTTTTACAAGGTTATCTTGTGACATCACCTTTCTCTTAATCCAGCCCTTTGGCAAGTTACAACCATCTTGTGACACAGCTGCCCTTATCAGATTTGTTGAGGGCTGGTTTTCAAGGAACCAGTGATTTTAAAGTGACCTTAGGTCTGCCCTCACATTAGGCATGAGCCCCAGTGCTCAGCTCAGATTCATCTTTTGGGGACCCATTTCCTCCCCCCACTGCCTCCTCACAGTGCCGTGAGTCTGACCTACCCGTGTCTTTCATGTCAGTCCTCAGTCACTCTCATAACAGCCCCTAGATGTAGGCAGGTAGGATTAGTCTCATTTGGCCAGTAGGGAAACTGAGGTCAGTGAGTGGCTTGCTCAGGATCACAGGGCCATCTGAGACAGAGCTGGGGCTAGAACAGACTGGACTCTCCTACCCGGCTGTGACAGGTGGCTTACCTTCCACGGCACAAGCAGGCTGAGCCAGGTTGACCACTGCCCTTCCCTGCCCCAGCGCTAAGTAGTGAGGAAGACAGTCAGCCCTGGCGCCCTTGCTCTGTCTCTCTGACGTGACCGGCCCATCCTGCCTAAGTGGCTCTTTTCTTTGGGTGAAGTCTGGTTTTCTATGGCCTACTGTTTATCCCCCTCCTCACCCTCTTTTCCAAGCCACCCTCAGTCCCTGCCTGCTCCTTGTGGCCAAGGGTGTCAGCCACTCTCCTGTGGGAAAGGCTTCCGGACAGCCGTTGCATAGCGCCTGTGTTCTGACATGGGATGAGAATATTTTAGATCTGAGCTGTCCTTCAAAGAGTGGAACACGTGGTCACCAGAGGCATGAGGACACTGGCTCCATGCTGAGGGGACAGTGAGTGAGGGAAAGGATTGAAGGGTAGAGAGGGTAGTAGGGTGGGGACAAGGATCCTAGCAAACGCCCAGCTTCCTAAGGGCTGGCTCTGGAGGCTGCTGATGGCCAGCAGCATGAATCAGCCCCTCTTAGACCCCAAAGCCCCTTACCTCTTGGAACCCCCGCTTTTAGTACAGCTCTTTGACTTCCTCCTCCTCCCTATGCAACATTCATTCCATCCCCAAAGTGCTTCCCTCTCCATCAGGAGGCATCACCTGTGAGAGGGAGGAGCACTCACCTGGTCCTGTCCTGGTGCACATCTCAGGTAGGAGGACCCCTAGGACAGGACACCAGAGCACTGAACTCATCAACCAGCTCCTAACGTGGAGGTCTGGGATTGGTGCCTTCAGCCCTGCACGTGGCCGGCTGGGCCAGGCCTCTGTGCAGGGAGTGACCCCCAGGAAGGTGGCCAGGTGGCTAGTGAGAAGGCAGAGAGTAACCACATAGCTGCCTGAGCTCACCTGTGACACAGGCCCTCTGGTTTGCCCACAGGGTATAGATGGGTGGACGAATCTTCACTTCTGAGGCATTGGAAGGCCGAGGGCTCTGCTTCCCAGCCTGAATGGAACCCAGTGGCATCTAGCATGAGGCTGTCCTCAACATCCCTCTTCCTCAGAAGCTGCCTGTCTGCCCAGCTAGCCACCGCCTCATCTAGGGAGCCAGGCGTCAGCATGGGGGCCAACCTCCCTCCTGCCAGTAGAGTTTGTCCAGCAGGTCCTGGAGCTGCCTCTACAGATCGCAGGGCACCAGCCAGGACAACTTCTGTGGAAAGACCACAGGGGCTGCTTTCCTCCAAGGGGCTCTGGGAGAGGCAGAGACTAGACCTCTCTGGGGAGATGCCTGACCACCAGGACCTCAAGGCAGGGTTTCATTCACCCAGTCAACATTTATTGAATGTCTACTGCGTGCAGGCTCCACGAACACTGGGAACATGGAGTCCTAATCTCACGGAGTTTAAAGGGTGGCAGAGGTATTAGAAGCAACCCATGATTATAGTCAAATGTGACTTTACTCCCATGGGGGAGGGCGGGGTGTTCTGGGAGCTCATGGGTTGGGAAGGAGATCGGGGGAGATCCTCAAGAAAGGGGTCACTTGCAATGATGCCTGAGGGACATTAGGTAAGTGAGGGGGAACTGCAAATAGCCTTCCAGGTAAAGGAGAGGGCTGGGGAAAGGATCCAGAGGCAAAATCATGATGAGACTTTCCAGAAACAACTCCCAGAGCAGGTGTGAGGAGAGAGGAGGCCACAGAGACAGCAAAAGCCACTCCCAGGGAGCCTTGCAAGTCTTATGCTTTTATTCCTGTTTTGAGGCTCCAGCAAAATTTATGGGTCTTCAGTTCCTGCCGGAAACCCAGTGGGAAATGGTTATTTCCTGCCCTGCGAGCAGAGCAGAAAACACAAACCCCAGCAATGTCTGCCTACCCTAGAGTGTCAACGCTGACTCATGCTAGTTGGGTGACAGAGGATGGCAAACTTCTCTTTGAAAGACAGTGCTTAGTGCTGTTCTAAAGGTAAGACATGCGCCTCTTAGGAGAGTACAATGACGGGAATAAAGTCACATGTAACCTGCATATGGAGAGAATTGATAAAGCATTTTATGGTTTTTCCTTCCAGTCTTTTTAAAAAATATGTACTTTTATTTTTGTTATATAGTTGAGGTAAAATAGTATGTTATTTGTTGTTGTTGTTGTTAGGTACTGTCAAGTTGGGTCCAACTCATAGTGACCCTCATAGAATTTTCAATGGTTGATTGTTCCAAGATTGCTTCAGGAGTGGATTCCCATGTCCTCCTTCTGTTTTTTGCAGTGCTGGGTATCAAGCCCATGTCCTCAGAGAGTAGAGAGCAGCACTCTACCAACTGAGCTAAATCCAGCCCCAACATACTGTTGTTGTTGTTGTTGTTGTTCGGTGCCGTCGAGTAGGTATCCAACTCATAGCGACCCTCATAGGGTTTTCAATGGCTGAGTATTTCGGGATTGCCTTGGGAGTGGATTGCCTGGTCCTTCTCCCATTTTTGCGGCACTGGGAATTGAACTCGGGACCTCAGAGACTGCAGCGCAGCGCTCTACCAACTGAGCTAAATCCCAGCCGCCAACATACTGTATACAACTTTATTACCTGTCTTGTTCCTTTAACATAACAATGTTCCCATGTTATTACAAATGCTTCACATTTTCAGGGCTGCATAGTATTCCATTATATATATATCTATATGACAGTCTGTGTAAGTGCCTGCCTGGTACCCTTCATATGGTGGCTTTTCCTGGGGTTCTCCCTCTCCCTGTAAGACTCTATGCCTCAGCAGCCCTCCCAACAGCTGTGCCCAAGACAGTTGAACTTCGGATTGCTTGGGAAGGTTACAGAAGGCCCAGGCTTCTGAAATCAGAATCCACAATGTGTGTGTTGGGATGGGGTGGGGTGTGCATTTTTAAAACCTCCCAGGATGTTCTGAAGCCCTGCATGGACCAGCACTTGGGAGGTGCTGTTCTAAAGCCCTTAAGGCTAAGCTAGGCTCAGTGGCTCACTCTTGTGGCCCCAGCATCTCAGGAGGCACAGACAGGAGGATCGTAAGTTCTAGACCAGAGGCAGTCTGCATAATTTAGTGAGACCTTGTCTCAAAATAAAAAGTAAAAAAATGGACTGGGGGTACAGCTCAGTGGTAACGCACTTGCAAAGGATGCTAGTGCAAGGACTTGGGTTCAACCCCCCAGTGCTGCAAAATAAAATAAGATTAAATAAGTCTTAAGCCTGCATGCCTGCAGCCATAGCACTGTGACATATGATCCTGTCAGATTTCAGAAGCTGGGCAGGGCCAGGCCTGGTTAGTACTGGAATGGGAGACTACCTGGGAACACCAGGTGCTGTAGGCTTGGGAGAAGGACTGGGCAACCTATTCCCAAAGATCAATCTGACATTGAAACCCCTATAAATAGCAGAGATGCACTGACAAAGTGTTTTGCCTGTTGTACGTAGGGTCGCTATGAGCTGGATACCAACTCAGTGGCACCTAACAACAACAGCCTGCATAGCTCCTAGGAACACACAGAGAAGAAATGTCTCTTTTGAAACTAAGCAGATACCTATCTTGCAGAATTGTTGGGAAAAACAGAGATGTGGTTTGTGGAACTCAGGGTCTGACATATTCGAGGTGCTCAAAAAAATTATAATGGCAATTGTTCTAATTCAGAGCAGAGCCCTTGGTACCCTATCCTGTGTGAATGGGCACTGTGTACCTACACCCAATCCAGGGAAAGCTTTGGTGCCTCAGAACCCAGCTCTCATCACTTTTCCTTGACATCAATGCAGAATTCATGCTTGCCTTTTCAGGAACATATCTACCGAGTGGAAGTCATTGAAGGAACAATCAGAATGTGCTGACCATGGCGTGGAATGTGTCTACTCAGGGCTGTCCCATAGGGTACTTGGCCTTAGATAATCTCAGGGAGCCCTGAGGTTAGGGGGGTCTTCTAAACAGATGGTGAGGGGCTGTGGAAACCCCTCTTCCATCAGGGGTTCCATCAGGGAGGAGGTAATATTCAGGAAGGAAACGAGGGCAATTAGCCTGTCCTGACAGTTGGCTCCAAGTGCGGTTGTGGTCTGGTAGAACTGTTACTGGCTGCTCATGAGATAAGTGCAGGAATTCTGGGTTAGCACTTAAAACCTTTTCCTGCAATGTGCCACAATATCCAAGTGTGTGATCATTTTTCTTGAGATTCATTTTTATTGTATTTTACAGAAGCACTAATCCATGACCGACTAGATATTTTAAAAATTTGCCATTTGCTGTAGAAAGCTTGAGAGGCATGTCCTGAGACTGATTTGTGACATCTTGTTGGCTCCTCACACATCCTCTGCAGGGGCTTGAATTAGGGGCTCCATTCTTCTCCTCTGTTCTTGAGTCCCCCACCCCTCATCAACTGCACGGCAGGGGCCCTGACTCTCCAGGAAGAACCTTGCACATTCTGAGGGATCCTGATGTCTCCAGGCGGATGTGAGGCCCTTGGGACAGACTGATGAGGGGACTGAGGGTCCATACTGACCTCTTGAGTAGATTTTTGCCTTTCTCTCTGCTTCCTCCAGGGCCCTCCTCCTGGCATCCCCAGACCCTCCCTCAGCCCCCCAAGGACCCAGGCAGAGACAGCTGCAAGCAGGGAGGCTAAAGCAGACCCTCACCCAAATATGTCTTCAGGATTTTGGGACCAGGCATGTGGGGCTTTGCCCTCAGCAGGACAAGTAGTCCTGGTTCCGAAGGCCCAAGAGGCGGGCATGGAGTTTTAAATAGCCAGCCACAGGCCTGTGGGGTTGCCAGTGTCTGATTGAATCAGGTTTAATTGTTGGTTGGTGCTGAAATGATGAATGAGATGTGGCTTTAAATGGGAGCCATAAGTGTTTCAGCCTCGCCCTGGGCGGGAGCTGCCAGCCTGATCTGTCTCCTTCTGCTCAGCTGAGGCTCCCTGGAGGCAGAGGCCTAGGAGGGCCACGCCACCTGCTTCCCGGGGGTGAGGTTCTTATGTTCCAGAACTGAGACTCAAGAAGTGCCTAATAGGGGCTCAGGAAGATGAAGTCTCCGTGATGCAGTCCATCCATCAGTCACTTTCCTTGCTGAGCCTGCACAGCACAGCGGCTGGTGGCACGGCTACCGCCTTCCTGGCTCCCCGTTGGACTTCCTGCAGCTGAGGGGGTGGAAAGGAAGCAGCATTTGGAATTAGAGTCCAGACCTGCAAGTCTTGGCTCTGCTCCTTAACTAGCTGTCACCTGCCAATCTAAGGGATGATTTATCTCCCCCGGTCAGGGCCACAGGAAGGCGAGGGAGGTGGCCAGAACACCAGCTGGAGCACAGCCGAGAGTGTCAGGGAAGGGGCGCGTCAGCTCTGTCCCCTTCTCGCAGGGCTTCAGGGATCTGGAGGAGGAAACATGAAAGCTCTGAAGAACGATGAATGCTAGGCCCATGGCCCTCTTCCCCTGTTTCAGGCAGCTGGGGCTGTGCAGTTTACTAAATGGTCTCCCTTCACTCAGTAGGAGCACCCTGCGGAGGCATGGGCCACTTTCCGGGCTCCCACTCACGTTGTCCCCAGCCTCTAGGTCACCAGTCCTGGACTCCTCATGTGCACCCACACACCCTGCTCTGCTTGTCTGTCTGTCTGTCTGTCTCTGTGGCATGTGCCATCTATCTTCCATCCTCAGCTGTCTCTTGACTTTTACCGCGCCCAGGTTAGGGGCTTTGATCACTCTTGTTAGACCGTAAAGGGTACAAAGACTCCTTCTGACCCCTGGGATCCATGCAGTGGCAAAAGGACAAAAGACTTTCTTTCTAATGTAGGGGCAAAGGGAGCTTTCCTCTCCCCTCTGAAGGTTGGGTAATTGAGTCTGCTAAAGTCAACCCACAGTAGACAGATTAACAGGAGAAAGGCATATACTTTCATTACACGCAAGTGCACAAGTGTCACATAGGGCCACATGGGTGAAGTTTAAGTAGCATTTTGGGTTATAGAAAGGAGCAGGGGCTTGGGATTCTGCAGGGTGGTGGCAACAGGTCATGGGAAGAGGAGTGGAGGAAACGCTGCCTGGGTGAGCACAAGCTGTCCTCAGAACAGAAGGCTCCTTGGGTTAGGTCTCTTGGTCGAGGAGTCTGACCTGTGGTCCTCTTTTCCTCTGAGTTTAACGAGATGGCAGAGAGGTTTCCATGACAGTTGCATTCTTGCTGAATGAACTTTCTTGAGCCCGGTGTGAGGCCCTCAGTGAAAGTCCCTGTGTGTATTTCAGGAAGAAAAAGTAGGCAACAGATAAAAGGGACAGAAGGTCAGAGTCCTGGTCTTTTACATCAAGGCACTTGGTGTGAAAGCATCAGACTTTAGAGTATTGTTTTTGAGCCCTAAAAGTATTTTTAGTGATTTTTTTCTTTAGCATAAAAAAGTTAGTGGGGGCTGAGTACAAAAAAGATGCTTTTGAAGAGAAAAAGATAGCTCTGAACGCCCCCGCGAAAAGACAGGAAGATTAGGAGCCAAAATCCCTCACAGGGTCACCAAGGTACCCGAGCTGCACATTGCAGTTTCTGGAGCCCTTCCCTTGGTATCACAGCCTGCTCCCCCAAACAGGAAGTTGGTACTAGTGTAATGCCACTTTCATCAAAGGGGGAAACTGAAGTAGCTGCAGTATAATTCCCACCCTAGAGAAGAGCTGAGGCTCCAAGAGTCCAAATAATACTGATGGTAACACTATGGCAGTAGCTACCATCGAAGAGCTCTTCAGATGTCCTCTCACTGAATCCCTTAACCCCACGGCAAAGGTGATCCAATCCTCTCCATTTGATGGAAGCCCAAGATGTTAAGGAATGTGGCCATGGATCCCAGGGCCAGGAAGTGGTTAGCAGGGCTGGGCTCTCAAGAGCACCCACACTCGTGTTGGGGTTGGAACAGGGATGGCTGAGGGCCATCTGGGGCCATCTTCCTATCTCTGAAAAACAGGAGACTTATGAACTCATGGGTGAAAGTGACAGAGGCCATTTTTAGATCAATCCCCCAAGAACATCATAGGTGAAGTTTTCCTTAGAATTAAGGAACATCAAAGGAGATCACATAAAGTCTGGATCAACTTCTGTCCAGAGTGCTGCAGAAGAGACTTCTGTGCTTGGGGACTGACAGCTTGATCTAAGAACTGGAAGACCCCGTGACCTGCTAACATGATGACCTTGACCAAACACGTCACTTCTCTGAGTCGTTTCTACATTTGAAACATTGGGAAAATAAGGCCTTTCAAAAAAGGTAGCTGGGGGGATTCTGAATTGTGGAGTACAGGTGCAAAAGCACTTGGCCCGGGGTGGCATTTAACCATGCTGGCTAAACCTGAATCCAAGCCAAGTGGGGGCCTGGCCCAGAAGACAGTGCCCATGCCTTGTGATTCTGCATGTCTATGACTTTAATCACTACATTGGCCATCAGCCCTGCTTGTTGCTGGATTTGTCACAGAACTCCAAATACCCAGGTGAGGACATGCCACAGGGTGGGAGGAGATCAGCCAAGAGCCCTCAGCAGCACGTGGCAGCTCTGCAGTCCATGGCCTGGGCTGGCCTTCTCGTTGGAGGGGACCGTGGAGAGAGGAGGGGCAAGCCTCATGATCTGTCTGGAGTGGAAAGCGAGCTCTTATCACATTTCCTCCTCAGAGATACATGGCTGGAGTGACGGCACCGTGGATGAGCTGGGAAGAGCAGCAGGAACTGACAGCAGCCGGGCCACATTCTCTAGTCCTCTTCCCACAGAGGCATCCAGAGCCGGGGAATGGGGCCCACTCCACAGTGCCAAAGTCAACTTGCATTGTTTCCAGCTCCATAAGATGCCTGGGGCGAAGTGGTGTCTGCCAAACCCTAAAAGGAAGGAAGTCTGAGGGAGGGGCAGGGTGCCTGAGTCAGGAGAACCTTACCTCCAGCTTTCTCCTGGCTTCCAGAAAATTCCAGGTAGGAAAGTCCTGAAGCAAATCCCAGTGAGCACTGTGAGAACCCAAGCTTTTAGGAGACAAAGAAGGGACTGGCACTCCCCTTTTGTTGAGTGTTGGCTACTTGCTAGGTACTTTGTTATGCAATCATATTAGTGGTGTGAGGGCGCACCCTGACCTGGGTTCAAATTCTGACCTTGTCTTTGCTGACTGTGTAGCCTGAGTAGCAATTTCTCTGAGCTTCTGTTTCCTATAGGTAAAACAGAGCCAATAACTGTAGTACTTTAGGAGGGCTGTTTTGAAGGCTAAGTCAGGTAATGTGAGTCAAAGGCTTAGCTTAAGAAATCTACTCAATATTTGTTATTATAATTACATGTTGTCGTTGTTAGGTGCTGTCGAGTCAGTATCCGACTCATAGGGACCCTCATAGGGTTTTCAATGGCTGACTGTTTCGGGATTGCCTTGGGAGTGGATTGCCAGGTCCTTCTCCCATTTTTGTGGTGCTGGGAATTGAACCTGGGACCTCAGAGACTGCAGCGCAGTGCTCTACCCACTGAGCTAAATCCCAGCCCTATAATTACATAGCTGCCTATAATAATAATAATATCTTAAAACTTCCTGGACAATGGTGAGAGGTAGTATTATGTAAAGAGCACAGCTGAGCTTCAGAAACTGAGGTTCAGGAGAAGTGGAGGCACTTTTTCAGGGTCTGACAATTAATTAAGTGCCAGGCTCAGTATCCAAACTCAGGTCTGCCTGGCTCTGAGGCTCCTACTTGTCACACTTTATCTAAGATGGGGCCCCAATTGGGATTCCTGATTCAAATATCGGGTTTCTCCAAGGCTGGAGAGCAGGAAAGCAGCAAAAACAGAAACCACGGAGCATCGTTATCGTGGCCTAACTGCTCCCTAGACTTCATAGGTTCAGCCACGATCTGGCGGGGCCTTGGCTGACCACCAAAGCCTCTGCTTCGACTTGCCAGGCCCTGGGGCTCCTCTGTCTCTGGCCCATCCATCCAGAGCAAGTGTCTGTGGCTTGGGCCCCACTCTGAGCTTCGTCTGCACAGCTGGAGCCCAGGCTCTGCACAGCTGGCTCCCATTCCCACACGGACAGCTTACTGAAGCTGAACCAGAGCAGCAGGGATTGGATCCTGGCTCTGTCTCTCCCGAGGTGGGTGACTTGGGACTTGCTACTTGCTCTCTGTGAGCCTCGATCTTCTCATCTGTAACACTGGAGCAACAGCATCCAGCTTCCTAAGCCCCCTTGGGAATCACAGCAGCCAGCCAACCTAGCAGTAAATACTCAGAAGGTGTCCTCTCTCCCTCCTTCTCTCCCCACCTTTTCAGAAGGGTGTTCACTGGCTCTCCCACTTCCTCCTGACCACGAGACTGTGGGACCTTGGGTGGGGACTTATTTTTCATTCTGATATGTAGTCTCTGCATGTCAACCTTAATGAAAAACGAATAACTCATGTGTTCGTTTCATTAACTGCTGCCCCCACAAAAGCGTGGGCTGGTGCAATTCTCCAAAAACTGTCAACTGGAAGATATCTCAGAATTCCTCATAAATCACAAAGGGTTATTTTGCTGCCAAGACTGTCAACTTTCTTTGCCTTGAATAAGGCGGCAGGCGGGGCTTGGCCACGTTGGTCTGGAGTCAGACCTGCTGGCTAGTCTGGGGACTGGCGTTCACTAACTCACTGCAGGAGCAAATTGTGTCCTGTCTTCAAGGCTTTGGTTTCAACCTTCAAAAATGAGTGGTCTCTCTCTCTCTCTCTCTCTCTCTCTCTCTCTGTGTGTGTGTGTGTGTGTGTGTGTGTGTAGTCTGTCAGGATTTCTCTTTTCCCTTTCTCTTTTCTAAAATTCTGGAACTTGATCTTTCCTTCTCCCTTCCTCCTTTTCTACCTTCCCAGCTTCCACCTCTTGCAGGCCCCCTTCCCACTGTCTCAGTCCTCTCCTCCCACCAGCTCTATCTCCCCTGTCAATCAGGTCAAATCAGCCCAGACTGTGGAGAAAAAACATCTATGCATTCCTGGCAGACGAAAATCTTCTAATGCCCCTTATTGCAAAAGCAGCCCTTCTTTGGGGTGAAAAGAAGGGCAGCCAAAATCTATGTTTCTATTGTGGGGTCCAGGAAGTGGGGGTGGGGTTTGCCCATGGAGCTAAGGATGGATAAATTTAGAAGTCAGAGGACAGTCCCTTCCTTGGCTGCAGCTTTGGAAAGCGCTCCCAGGCCAGCCTGGAGGCTTCAAGGTCACCTAGTGGAGCACACTCCTGGCCTCCCAGAGGGGCCTACGGGCTGTGGAGGCAGTGGGGTACAGAGAACATGGGGGAAGTTTCCTGGGGGTGAAAGTCCAGGAGGGAACTCACTCTTATTAAAAAATAAAACAAACAAACAAACAAACAAACAAAAAACCAGTCACAGCTGGTCTCTTGCGGACAGGGAGAACACATCTAAAATATTTCAGTTTCTTTAGCAATAAACCATCTGATTGAGAGTAAGAAATATAAATGGAGGACCAGAAGGATTGCTGAGTGCAGGAGATGGGAAGGAGTGGGACTGAGAAAGAGAGGGACAAGGACAGGGACAGAGGGAGGCAGAGGGAACAAAGAGAAGCAAGCAGAAGAAAGGAAGACAGGCAAAAAGAGAGAGATAAGGGACAAAGAAGAAGGAAGGAAGGAAGGAGAAATGAGGGAGAAAAGCTGGTAAGGAGCAAAGAAGAGGAAGAAAAGAGTGTGAGGAAGGAAAAATATGACCTAAAACAGTGTCATCTGAGTGCTTGTTCAGCATGATAAGAGGGTGGGAGGGCACATCAAGGGCCAGCCTGGACCAGCAAGGCCTTCCTAGCACCTGCTTCTGGGTCACCACTGTGCTTATTGCTCTACGGGCTGTGGAGGCAGTGGGGTACAGAGAACATGGGGGAAGTTTCCTGGGGGTGAAAGTCCAGGAGGGAACTCACTCTTATTAAAAAACAAAACAAACAAACAAACAAACAAAAAACCAGTCACAGCTGGTCTCCCCAGCAACGGTGGGTTCAGAACCTGCTGATCACACTGCTCAAAGCACACAAAGAGAATCAGTGCCCTAGAAGTTTTCAAGGAAGTTGCAGCCTCCACATGGCTAGCTGTCCCCCACAGCATAATTAGATGAGAACATGACATAACATTAAAACTACAGAATGCATTGTCTTAGCCACACAAATTACTAAGTATGCTGTGTTGTTATCAGGTGCCAATAGTGACAATAAGTATGGAAGAATGAAGCACTACCTATTTGACAGTGCTTCCCTGCTATTCATAGGGGTTTCAATGGCTAATTGTTTTGAGAGTGGGCTTCTGGATCCTTCTTCTGAATCTGTCTTAGTCTGGAAGCTCAGCTGAAACCTATCCATCATCGGTGGCCCTGCTAGTACATGAAATACTGGTGGCAAAGCTTTCAGTATCACAGCAAAATGCAAGCCCCCACAGCATGACAAGCTGACAGATATATGGGGGAAATGTACTATAGTCTCTGTTTGTTTTGGGATGCATTGAATCTCTGTATAAACTTGGGGAAACTGACATCTTTACAGTACCAATGCATACATCCATGAATATAGTATACCTCTGCATTTATGAAAGCATCTTTTAATGTCCACTCATAAAGTTTAATATTTTTATAGAACCACAGCATAAATTCTGCTATATACTTAATTTTGTTGTAAATGTAATTTTGCTCCCAGAAATTTTGCTGAAATCTTTTATTGGGCAATTAATATTTGTATACTCTTAGATTTTCACACAAGAATATCTGCACATATTTAAAATGTGTTTCTTTTTATGTCTTTAAAATTTATTCTTATTCTTTATTGGAATGGGTAGGACCACCAGTAAACATTGACAAAAGTTGTGACAGTAACCATCCTCGTCTTGTTCTCTGTCTCAAAGGCAGGGATTAGACATGACCTCTTGAGTTCCTTCCAAAGAAAAGCTCTTGATTTTCTTCTTGACCATTTTTCTAGCTAAGGTGCTGTCATGGTTTGGGTCTAAAATGTCCCCCAAAGGTCATGTGTTTGAACATTTTGTCCCCAACTGATGACACTGTCTGGGAGATGGGTTCTAGCTTTGCAGAAGTAGGTCCCTGGAGGTGGGCCTTTGGAAGTTTTTACCTAGAGCCCCAGTTTCAGTCACATGCTCTCTTCTCTCTGCTTCCTGATCACCAAGATGTGAGGAAGTCATCTACTGCCCACCCCATGGCCTGCCTTGCCACTAGGCTTGCCCTGCCTCTGTGGACTAAAATCCTCTAACTGCAAGCCCTCAATAAATATTTCCTCCCATAAGTTTGCCTCAGTTGATTTCTCTGCCACAGTGACACATCAGCTGACTAATACAGGCAGGTACTCATAGCTCCCTAGATTCTTTCTTCTAGTCCTGGGTAAGAATAATAATATGTATCCAGATCTTTGATGGTTGCATGTTTGCAACCTAAATCTAGAACATTTTGGAGTCTGATTTCTTATTCTCAAACATTTCATACTGTCTGAATCACTTTTTCCCCCAAATTCAGTTCTTTCCCAAACTTCTGAGCCATTTCTTATTCACATTTTGAACCATGACTAATCTTCAAAAGAACTGTGATGGCTGAGAGATTTCCTATGTCATCTCCCTTTTTTGAAATGATCCCTGACCTCCCTCAGTGTGGGAGTGATGGGCCACGCTTCTGTTCCCATATCCAAACCCTGCCTGAAAGAAGTGATGCATATTCATGCTATGCCGTTTTCTCTGGGGGGTATAGGCTGTATCAGCTGTAAGAACACCAGCTGAAGCACAACTGGATTCACCAGGATTAGCCTCCTTTCACCAAAGAAAAGCCTAATGTTCTAGCAGACTTTTATTTAGGGTCAGTATAACAAATAGCTGTTGGAAGCAGGCTTGCCAATTACATTTTGTGGGTGGTGTGGTGTTGGAGGTAGTGTTCATCACATTGTTCAATGTGCCTTAACATAAGGACTCACAGAACACACTTTGTTCTAGGTTTTCTCATCCATGGAAACAATGTTTGATTCACACTTGGAAAGCTAGTCATTATTATAAGAAAGAGAAGGATTTCTAAATTCCTTTGACTCTCATTTAACATATGGAGAGTGAGGTTTGGCTGAGTGGATCTCAAGAAGATGATGGGAAAGGTTATCTTTTCTGTCATGGTGGACAGTGGGAAGAGAAAGGGGCGAGAAAGGGGTAGCTCATGCCCTAGAACTCTTCTCTGTCACTATTATCTCCACTACCTTCCCCACCAATACATCAGGGCACAGCCTGGAAAGTTAGTTTTTTTTCTGGTTTTGTTTTGTTTTGTTTTAAGCATACAGAGGTCTGAAGGTGACAGTGAATTTCCGGGCTAGTGGGACCTTCATCTAGGCATAACTATGTCCAGGAGAAGTACCCTCATGATGGCAAGGAGGTAGGGCAGGAAGTGGTTGATAGGGGAGCCTGAGACAGTACCTGAGTAGCTACTAAGAGTCAGCAGAATGCCAGAGGCTTAGCCAGCTAGGACAAGTGACCACCATGGCAGCTGGCTGGGACTATGAGCTCCAGTGATGGGGGAAAAAAAGATAGGGCCATCCACTCAAAGGTCATGGCTTCAGGGAGCAGGATACTTTGCCCCTGGAAGCAGAGAATGAAGTGCCAGTGAAGAGCCAGGGTACAGAACTGGAACCCAGGCCTTCACCCTGGGCTACTATTGGGGATATGCTCAAAATCATCTGCCATTCAGGCCTTGGAGAGGCAGAGAAAGCCATCTCAAAAGCCTGGCATTTCCCTGGGTCATCCAAGTTACTTATGAAAAGCATTTTTCATTACTAAATCAGACTGGGGTTTGCCAAATTGGGCAAAATGTAGGTAAACTTCCCTGCTACCCAGCAGAACCGACAAGAAAATAGATGAGGTATAAAGAAAAACTTTAAAACTACAACCCCTCAATTACATTATAGAGTGAATAAGTGTGCCCCACTCCACATCCTTTTTATGAAATAGAGGATTCCTTATCTCACCATGGTCTCTGACAGCAAGTCTTCCTGTGTTGGGGTGGAAAGGGCCCATCTATGGAGGTCAACAGGCCTGAGTTTGTGGTGAAGGCTGTGTTACAAGTTTTGGGAGCCCTAGGCACTTTGACATATGTGGGCCCCCTTCTCACTAAAAAAATTAAATAAATAAATAAATAAATATTATATATATATCTCACATATATAATATATATCATATATAATATATATTATGTATGTGTATATCAATACAATCATATGTACATATGTACTATGATTGTATTGGTATAAAGATAAATATGTTATTATTTTTTAAATCATTTTCTTCACCCTATTTTCTCCTCCTCCTCCTCCTCCTCCTCCTCCTTCTTCTGATTTTCAAAGAAAATTTAGAAGATCTTCATGAGCCCCTAAAGGCATAACAAGCTCAAGGCATGGAGGCTGCTTGCCCTTCACTGGCTCTAGGCCTGCCTCCTCGCTCTCCTCTTCCTTGTCAGTAAAACGGGGTTGTAGGACTGGAGGACAGAGTGCAGTCAAGACCTTGGCACATGGTGATAAGAAATGTTGATTTCCTTTCTTCATTCCCATGAATTTGATTTTCTATTTCTAGTTTCGTGATCTTGCTGCATATGTAGCTTTCATTGTGAGTCACCTTCAAAATTCTCTTTGGAAGTAGGTGGGGTGTAAATTATAAATAAAAATTCCTTTTTACTTCCTCAGCATTTAGCACAATGCCTGGCTTTGTGTTCCCAGGCCTTGTTTGTTGACTGTGCCGGTAATCGGTTCCCTCCCCTTCCAACCTCTGTCCACCACCCTGTCCCACCCTGCCTGACATCGCCTCCCAGTTTGTGTCCTTCCTTTCTTCCTTCTGCCTCTCTCCTCTCCCTTCAGGGAATCCGTTCCCAGGGGCCTGTGCTCAGCTGGCTGGCAGTGTGTGGAGGCTAGCACTCCCTGTCAGAGGCCGGCTGCACCCCTGGGGCCCTACCTGTGAGGAGCCTGGGCTCCGCAGGGGGAGGAATCTGCTCAGTAAACCATAGGACAAGGACAGAGCCTGGGCCCTTTTGACCTACCATGGCATTGCACGATGTGATCAGCTGCCCTGATTCAGTCTTCAGAGATTGGAGGGGATTTCTCAGCACCGCTCAAATCAAAACCTGTAGGAGAACAGCTGTCTCTCAAGGTTTCACTGTCACTCAGGCCCCACCATTCACCATGTTGGAAGTGTGTGCCTGAAACTTTCTTCCCACTAGAGGGGAAGAAGTCAGAAATAAGGGGAATGATAATGAGCCACCACGATGGAGTTGGTGATTTAACATTGTGTGTCCATTAAGAAGATGGAAACTGGCCATGTCGGGGCGCATGCCTATAATCCCAGCGATTCGGGAGGAAGAGGCAGGAGGATCGCAAGTTCAAGACCAGAAGCAGCCTGTGCAATTTAGCGAGGCCCTGACTCAAGATAAAAAATAAAAAATGGGCTGGGAGTGCATCCCAGTGGTAGAGCACTTACAAAGTATGTGCGTGGCCCTGGGTACAACCCTCAAGTACTACACACACACACACAAAAGAAGAAGGTAGAAACCAAACATGTTTCCTTTATTAGCCAGACATTTGACTACTGGTTCTGCCAGAAAGATGGCACCAGAGCATTCAACAAGTTAGCATGGTGAGCAGCTGGTGTAAGTGCTGGCTGGAGGAACGGAGTGCATGGATTAATTCACACACACAGCGGCGCACCTCCTGGGCTGCCTGCGGGGGAGATGTGCATGAATAAGACATCTTCCCACTTATTCAAGAGAAGTCAAAACCAAAATTGCCCCATGATGGGACAGAATCTGCAATTTAAAAAGAGGAGCATGTGCAAGTTTATTTAAGTCCTATTATACCAGCTCCTTCCATTCTCCGCCCCCGCCCCCACCCCCTCAATCTGTCGCATTCAGGGATCTGGGGCTCTGAGCGTTGGAATGAATTAAACAGATTCAATTTTCATGTCAGGGTTGGAAGGAGGAGAAAAGGAGAAGGTGGGAGAGTGAGATGGAGGGATAAATTAAAAAGAGGGCGGGTGTTGGAAGTCAATTCATCAGACTCCTGGAGAGGAGATAAGGTCAGACAGAACTGGAATATTCCAGTTGAAACAGTCATACTAATAACATGGTAATGGGGCACGTTAACCAAGTGCTTCCAGTGCCAGGTACTGTTCTAAGCTAAGCATTAGCAAACTTAATCCTCCTAAGTGCCCAATGAGACAGCTTCTATCATAAACCTCATATTACTCATGAGAACTCAGAGGCTCAGAGCGGGGCAATGACTTGACCAAGGTACTACTACCAAGAGGCAGTTTCCCACCCAAAGCCTGTACTTATCCTGGGGCCTCTCCACAGATGTCTGTGACATTTAAGACAGGTGAGGTCAGGTGGCTGTGCAGTACTGTTGTGATTTAGTTGGGAGTTAGGGTAGAAGGCACAGAGTAGGACTGGTAGGGTTTGAACCCTGGCTCACTAGTGCTAACTCTGATCTTGGAGAAGCTCTTTGCCCTTTCTTGTCTCAGTATCCTTATATATTAAGTGCTGATTGAGGGTGCTGATAATGACACTGCCTCGTAGCATGGATGTAAAGATTTAACAATTCTGCATCCAATAGGTCAGCACAGCACCTGGCCAGATGCACTCATAAATGGCTGGGAGCCCTGAGATCATGACTGAGATCTTGCCCAGGCTTCACGGACACTCAGCACGATTCCACACGGGGCTTCCAGGCTCATTGCTCTCCAGGGTTGGGGCTGCCTGCACCACACAGTGGGAGCCACAGAAAAGTGAAATGCTGAAGACAGGTGATCCCAATGAGGGAGCCTGCTCCCATACCAAAGAGCATGTTGAGAAATGTGCTTGAGTACGGCTGGGCCTGGCCCACAGAAACACCCCAGACCCAGGCGGCCTGTGATTGGTCATGGGATGTTGAAGTCACTGGCCAGCCCCTGCCTCCAAGTGGGGCGCATCTGGCTAAGGACTGACAACTCTCCTATATAAACATAGGAGTGGACCAGGCAGGGTCTTCCCAGAGGCCACTGCAGCATGCAGTCTGTGGGCCAGGAGCAGGCGTGGGCAGAGCAAATGGGGAGAGGGCTGAGGGGGAGTGGGAAGCGGTGTGCGTGTGGCATGCTGTGACTCAGTTACCTGAAGGACTAGCTTCAGGTCTCCCTCCTCACCTTCAGTCAGATCTCCACACTCTTAACCAGGCAGAAGCGACCTTCCCTTTTCTCTTTTTGGTGAGAGACAACTCTACAGCCACACGTGAGTCCTGGCCAGGCCTGAGGTCTTCCTGTCCGGAGCTGTTCTGGCTGGGGCTTGGGGGAGCTGACTATGCAGTTTGCATGTACAGGGCCCACTCTGCAGGATGTCACTAAATATGCCAATGAAAAAAGCCCTTTAGAGATGTGCTCGTGTGGCTGATTCTATCCCACCTGTCAGAGAGGAGGCAGGGCAACCATCTGTTAGACTTTTAACTCCCACCCCTCTGTTTCATTTTTAACCACAGATTTTCACAGTTTGCTTTGCTTATTTAAATCTGTTATTTAGGAAGACACGTGTGTTTCTAAGTAAAGGAATGACAACTTTTGCCCATTGAAGCCTGTTTTTTCCATTCTCTATAGCTGGCTGTGGTCCCGTGAGAGATTCTCATGTGCAAGCCTGGGTGCCCCTTAGCCAGGCTGGATTTAGGATTTGGTCCACCCTGGTCCACTGGAGGCTTGCAATGTGACTTATTTTCAAGAGTAATGATGTGACCCCTGTTTCTGGACCTCTACGGTGGGGGATGCTGCTCCCTTCTGTAACCCAGGGGCAGTTCCATATGTTTAAATGTGATGCTTTTGATTCATGCTGCACAGTCAGACCACTAGTTCACTTATTCTGTACCTACTGTGTGCCACATATCATGTGCCAGGCACTGGGGACACCTTGGGGCGGGAAATGAAGGCCCCACCCCACAGGACAGACACTTCAGCAGGGGAAAGATGGACCAGAAAACCCAACGAGGACAAAGTGTGTTGGGTGCTGTGTGTCACCATGATACAGAGTGGAGAATAAGGATGAGGCCCTGGCAGCAGGAGCAAGGCAAAGCTGCATCCTAGAGAAGGAGAGGCAGAGGTGAGGCTTACTGCTTGGGAGGAGGACATTCTCACGTATTTGGGAAGCTGGAGAATCTGGCCCTGGGCCTCCTTCCACTCCCTGTCTGCAAGACTTACACCCTCCTGCCTCCTCCACCTCTGATGCTGTGGCTCCTGAGGCATGGGAAGGACTTGGCCCTGTGCTTTACCCATCACCAGTATCACCCAGCCTGCCTGCTCCCCACTCATTTACCTGGCAAGGTACCAGGGGACGACCAGATCCTCCCCACACCTGTTCCCGTCATGCCTCCCTCACCCCACACTAGCAGCAGAGCTCAGGGCTTGCTGCCACCTCTGGGTCTCTGATTACCTTGCTGCAGCCTCTTGACCCTGATGGTTTCTGCTAAAGCCACAAGCACCGCACGATGCCCAGTGACACATCAGCCTCCAGCTCAGGGTCAGGAATGTCCACTTCCTGTCCTCCTTTCTTTCTAGTGATATCCAGTGACTACTTTAAGGTCTCTTGAAATGCCACTGTCCCCCAACTTTTTCTTCTTCTTTCCCTTCTGCTCTTGGTACTTCACTATAATGTTTATCTGTTGCTATTTGAAACTTTTTTGGGGGGGATGGGTCTAGCTGTGTTGCCCAAGAGGGCCTGAAACTTGTGATCCTCCTCCCTCAACCTCCCAAGTAATCTGTTGCTATTTGAATCTCTTTCTTTGACTCCCAAGGGCAAAATCTCAATCACCTTTATATTTGCATTCCCAGGAACTGACTAATGAAGAGTACATTATCAATAAAGATTTTTGAATGAATGCCTCATGACCCCCCTTAGAATGAGGATCTCCTTCATTTATCCAGTATTTCATTCAGAACTTTGTCCCATCTTATGTTTATGATGCTTTGTGAGATTAAATAGTGACCATTTGCACAGGTAGGGAAGTGGAAAAGTTACAGGGCTTGTTTTTGACTACACACAAGTTGGTGGCAGGGCTAGGACATAGTCCTAATGTCCTTACTCCTATACACAATCTGCACTCAACCTAGAGCCAGAAAAACCAAATCAAAACAAAACCAAATTTCTCAGTAATACATGTTAATGTGTAAGTTGAGTATACATACATGTTTTGAATTAATTTTTAAAATGTGCATCTTAAGATATGAGGTACCCTTTTGGCCATTTATTAGATAGCACCTATTAGATACTGAATTCAGTGTTCTGGGAGACACCAAAGAATTACAAGGTTTTCCTTCATCACACTCACAATTATTCAGCAACAAGGACCCAGAGTGGCACCTGGTTGGAGGATGGGAATGGGTGAGGGATAATGAGAGCTGGGGAAGTGCAGAAGCTCCGGATGGAGCATGGTTACCCCTTAGAGAAGGCCCCAGGAAGTCATGTCCATGGTGGAGGGGGAGGGGGAGAAAGAGAAGGGGTGGGAACAAGGAGCAGGGGTGGGAAGGTAAAGAGGACACAGGCTGGCTGAGTGAGGAGTTCTGTGGGGACCCAGTGGAGCAGCCTCTGAAGACCAGCAGGCAACTGGAGAGGCTTCCTGGATGTTGCCTCACAAGTAAAGCAGACGTAGTTCTAAGGAAAACAAACTTGATCTCTGCACAGAAAGAATGCCTCATCCCAGAGGATTCCAGGAGGGCAGGATTTGTCTTTCCAACTCAGCTCAGCTCTGCTCAGCTCAGCTTGGCCCAGCTCAACCCTACTCTTCACAAGACCCAGCCGAGGTTATGCAGTGGCACTACCTGGCTCCCGTTGCCACAGACAAAGCTAGTGGGTGGACACAGAATTTCTACCTCCTCTCTGTCCTAACCTCAGTCAGAATGAGTCACTTCCTTTATCTCCACATTCCCTATCCCAGGCTCTCATGAGCAGAACCAAGAAGCTGCCTCCTTTGGTGAATATGGAGCTGAGGGATGGTTGGCCAGGACCCCAGCCCTGATGCAAAGCTTCTGGGGGACACCCAGCTCCGTTGACAGTATGGCTCCCCTTCTCCTCTCACACAACAAAGACATGGGGAAATGGGCAGGGGCAGAGGGTGGTTAGAGGCCCATGTCTCCATTTGAGGTTTATCAAATGGGTCCCAAAGGACCTAGCATAAGGGGCCCTCTTGGAGAGACAGGTTTATTGGGGGCCCTTCTCTGTCCTTCTTTTAGAGCCACGCAGTGGCTGGTTCCCGGAACCAGGCAGGGCTCTGCCTCTTTCCACTCTGTCCTCAGGCAGCGGCGCTAACCTATTTCAGCAGCTCTGTAACCTCCAGGACCTGAGGGTCAGTACAGAGCAGATGACACACAGAACATCTTGAACTGAGCCTAGTGACCTCATCACAGGGCCATTCAGCAGTTTGTGGCCTAGAGAAGCCATCAAGGGAAAGGTCACCCAGTCCCATGTCCTTCCTCCTGGGACAACACAAGAGCTAGTCCATACTGGTGGAATTATTTATAATATTCCAGCAGATTCCCTGAGGAATGGCTCCCACCTTTCCCATAACTTCCTTCAGAATTTGCCAGCCCTTGCTCAAATCTAGGCTGCACCTAACCTACTACAACACTAACCATTTGGTTCTCTTTAGTCTGATCCTCTGCGACAGTCCACTGAGTGAGAAATGCCAGGCTGTACTCCATCACATTGGGAGTGGGTAAGTGGAGGGAAGAAGAGACAAAAGAGTGGGGGAAATTCCTATATCCCTTGCAAACCCAACAAGTGCAGTTTTGGCAGGTCAACAATAACCATGACAGCCCCCACTGGGTGAGCACTCTCCCTATGTTAGGCACATTTTACCGACTTAACAACATCTCTCCTCCCAGGTCAGCTTCAGTATCTCTGTTCTGTTGTTGTTAGGTGCTGTCAAGTCAAATCCAACTCATAGAGACCCTGTGTACAACAGACAAAACACTCCCCAACATTGTGTCATGCATGGCACTATCATTAGTGCTTCTCTGCTATTCGTAGTGTTTTCAATGTTGGATTGTTTTAGGAGTGGGCTGCTCAGTCTTCCCAAGCCTACAGCAACCTGGTATTCCCAGGTAGTCTCCCACCCAAGGCCTAACCAACTCTGCTTAGCTTCTGAGATCTGACAAGATCAGTCACCAAGGGTGCTACAGCTATAGACATCACTATCCTAGGAATGAGGAAATTGGAGCTCAGTGATGGCATTACTTGCCTGATGTCTCAGTAGTCAGCATAAGCATCATAACTAAACAGAGGCTTGTGACTCCAACCTTACAATATTCATCTGTTTGAAAAACCTTTGTGGAGCATCTTCTACAAGCCAGGCATGGTTCTAGGCCTTGAGAACATGTAGGGATACAAACGCATGGACAAATATCTCTGCCCCATTCATGTCAGCTTGCCCAGAATCACAGCTGCCATGGAGTCTAAAACAACGATACCCAGATGGGGAAGAGAGGCCCAAAGATGCTGAGGAACATGCTCTTCATCACTCAGAAAATCACTGGGCCAAACCGGGTGTCCTGTTGTTGCCCTCTCCTTGCTATTCAGCCCAGGTTTGGACATGAACTTTTCCTATGCAGTGAAAAGACCCTTTAATTTTCTGGATTCCCTAGCCAGAAAGTCCTCCTCATTGCTTCAGAGGGATTTCCCTTGCCCTGGTGGTGAGCTGGGCTGTATAGAACTTGCAGGGCAGTGGGCTTCTGGTCCTGGATCTTCTTTTGGAAATATGCAAATATACAACACTGCTTTTTTTTTTTTTTAATGCATGGTATTTATGAGAGTTTTTTCCCCCTGGGGCTGACCTGTGTTCTGAAATGTGAGCATGGCAAGTGGATGGATACATTTTTAGAGCAGTAAGTACAACCAGATGTGTGGATGAAGAAGAAACACAGCAAGCTTTTGTGAGGGATGCAGAGCCTGGAGACCTACCCTGTTTCTCTCCTCTCTGGGGAAATGAGTCTACAGCTGGCAAAATACCCTAGGGCAAGGTGTTCCCAGAATAAGGGGACCAGCTCCATGAACCTGTGCCAGACTGGGAGCTGGCCCTACTCCATCTGCCCAGTTCTCAGTACCATCAATGGTAGCCAGGCACTTTACCCAATTCTCTTTCATCTTGCTCCAACAGTCACACCCATTGAGCCAAAGAGGAAGTGGAGGCTCAGTTTGGCTTAGTAACTTGGCTAGAGCCTCACAGGTAGGCAGTGAGCAGGGTTGAGATGCAGGCCAGAAAGGTTGGGCTACAATGCCCACATCCCTTCAGGGCACCACATTTTCTTTCTAGACAGTGTCTGTCCCAGGAGCTCACTGGCCAGGGTCAGGAGACCTGCAGGGTTCCAGAAACCTGAGAGGCTCCATCCCAGGCAATAGATGATGAGTGAAGTTTCCTGGCAGTATCACAGTGGCCAGTGGTGAGATTTCAAAGCAGCATTTGTCCCTGAGTTCAAAACCAATGATGGATTAAGACACAGATGGATTCAATAAGCCAAGAATAACACATGTCAGTATCTAAACATGCTTAGTTCTGGAGAACTAAGTGATAGACACTTTAGGAGTTCTGGACTGTGATCTGGAGTAACCTGGAAAACACTCAGGCAAGAGAGACTTAACCTGCTCCTTCAAAGATGGGAGGGATCTGGAGAGAGAGAGGGATGCGAGAAACAGCAGTGGCTGAGTGTGTAGAAAGAACAGGAAGACAAAGAGAAATCAAAAAGGTGAGTTTGAAGGAAGGAACACTACCAAACTCATTCTATGAAGCCAGTATTACTCTGATACCTAAACTAGATAGGAATGCAACAAAAAGGAAAACTATAGACCAAGTTCCCTGGTGAACACATATGCAAAAAATCCTTAACAAAATATCTACAAATCAACTTCAATAATACATTAAAGAGATCATGTAGTATGACCAAGGTAGTTTCATTCCAGGGATGAAAGGCTGGTTCAAGCATACACAAGACAATAAATGTAATACAGCACACAAACAGAAACAGAAATTACATGATCAGGTCAATAGATGCAGAAAATGTCTTTTACAAAGTTCAACGTCTTTCATCATGAAAATTTTGAAGAAACTGGGAACGAAAGGAACATACCTCAAAATAACAAAGGTAATATATGAAAAACCTACAGTCAACATCAGAATAAATGGGTAAATACTTAAAGCATTTTCCCTAACATCAGGAACAAGACAAGGGTGCTCACTGTCTCCGTTGCTATTCAATATAACAATTGAACTATTAGCCCCAGCAATAAGGCAAGAGAAAGAAATCAAAGGGATATAAATAGGAAGGGAAGAAGTCAAATTATACCTGTTTGCAGATGATATGATCCCATTCTCAAAAGACCATAAAGACATGATCAGAAAACTCTTGGAGATGATAAACACTTTCAGCAAAGTAACAGGATATAAAATCAACATACAATAATCAGCAGTTTCTCTGTATACCAATAATGACCAGACAGAGAAAAAAATCAGTAAAGCATCCCATTCACAATAGCTTAAATAAAGTACCTTGGAATAAACCTAACAAGGGAGGGGAAAGACCTCTACAATGAAAACTTCAAAATACTGAAGAAAGAAATTGAAGAAGACACCAGAGGATGAAAATATCTCCCACACTCATGGATTGATATTTTGAAAATGGCTATATTACCAAAAGCAATTTGGTAAACAGATTTCAATGCAAACCTACTAAAATCCCAGTGACATTCTTCACAGAAATAGAAAAAACACTCCTAAAATTCATAAGAAAGCACAAAAGACCCAAAATCACAAAAGCAATCCTGAGCAGAAAGAATAATGCAGGGAGCATCACAATATGAGATTTCAAATTATACTACAGAGCCACAGTAACAAAAACTGCATGGTACTGGCATAAAAACATATGTGTAGACCAGTGGAACAGAATGGAGGACCTAGAAATAAATCTATGCAGCTAGAGCCACCAGATAGTCAACAAAGGTGGAGAAAAGACACCCTCTTCGACAAATGGAGCTGGGAGAACTGGATATTCTCAAGTAGAAGACTGAAATTAGATCCCTCTCATTCACCTTGTATAAAAATCAGTTCAAAATGGATCAAAGATTTTTGGTAATACTGGAAACTTTGAAACTGCTATAGGAAATAGGGAAAACACTTAAAGACATAGGCATAAGCAAGGACTTTCTGAAAAGGACCCCAATAGCACAGGAAATGATAGTATGTTGTGGTTGTTAGGTGCCATTGAGTTGGGACCAACTTATAGCAATCCTATGCACAACAGAACAAAACACTCATTGACACTATGACAGGTACATAATCTTTTATATGTTTAAGCCCATTGTTGCAGTCACTGTGTCAATCCATTTAGTTGAGGCTGTTTCTGTTTTTCATTGACCTGCCACTTTTCCAAACATGATGTTCTTGTCCTAGGATTGGTCCCTCCTGACAACATTTCCAAAATATGTCAGATGTATTCTAGCCATCCTTGTTTCCAAGGAGCACTCTGGTTGCATTTTGTCTAGGACAGATCAGTTGGCTCTTTTGGCAGTCCATGGTATGTTCAATATTTGTCTCCAGTATCATAACTCAAAGCATCAATTCTTCTCCTATCTCCCCTTAATCAGTGTCTAGCTAGCATAAGCATGTGATATGACTGAAATTACTATGGCATGAGTCAGGTGCACTTTCTTCTTCAATGTGCCATATTTACTTTTCAACACTTTAAAGAGGTTTTTGCAACAGCATTTCCCAATGCAAGGCATCTTTTGATTTCTTGACTGCTGCTTCCGTGGGTGTTGATCATAGAAACATAAAACAAAATCTTGGACAACCTTAATCTTTTCTCCATTTATCATGAAGTTGCTTACTTACTTAGTTGTAAGGATTTTTTTTTCTTGATGTGGGGGTTCAATTCATACTGAAGGCAGTGTTGATGCAATACATACTGGAGGCTGTGTTCTTTGATCTTCATCAGTAAATGTTTCATATCTTCTTCATTTTCAGCAAGCAAAGTTGTGTCATATGCATAATGCAGGTTATTAATGAGTCTTACTCCAATCCTAATGCTATGTTCTTCATAAAGTCCAACTATGTTATGCTATGTTATATTATAAGTCCAACTAATGCTATGTTCTTCATAAAGTCCAACTTCTCAGATTATTTGTTCAGCATGGAGATTGAAGAGTATAGTGAAAGGATACAGCCCTGACACAGACCTTTCCTGACTTTAAACCAGACAATGTTTCCTTGTTCTGTTTGAACGACTGCCTCCTGGTCCATGTACCGATTTCTCCTAAGTACAGTTGAGTGCTCTGGTATTCACATTCCTTATAATGTTATCAATAATTTGTGGTGATCCACACAGTCAAATGCCTTTGCATACTCAATCAAATTTAGATACAAATGTTTTTGGTATTCTCTGCTTTTGGCTAATATCCATGTGACATCAGCAATGACGTCCTTGGTTCCATGTTCTCTTCTGAATCTCACTTGATTTTCCAGCTGTTGTTGTTGTTAGTTGCTGTTGAGTTGGGTCCAAATCATAGCAGCCCTATGAACAGCAGAATGGAACACTCCCTGACACTGTGCCATCCTAGGCACTATGTCAGTGCTTCCCTACTATTCATAGGGGTTTCAAGGGCTCACTGTTTTGGGATTTTTTGAGGAGTGGGCAGCCAGGTCCTTCTCCCAGTTTTGCAGTGCTGGGGATTGAACCCAGGGCCTCAGAGGGTGCAGAGCATCACTCTACCAATTGAGCTAACATGTTGCTGCAGTTTTTTTGAATAGTCTTTAGCTAAATTTTACCTGAGTGAGATATTAATGATATTATGCAATAATTTCGATATTCAATTGAATCATCTTTCTTGGGAATAGACACAAATATGGATTTCTTCCACTCAGTTGGCCAGGCACTTTTTTCCAAATCTCTTGACAAAACAAGTAAGCACCTCCAATGCTGCATATGTTTGTTGAAACATCTCCATTGGTATTCCATCAATTCCTGGAACCTTGTGTTCTACCAATGCCTTCAAGGCAGCTCCCACTTCTTCCTTCAGTACCATTGTCTCATGATCATATGCAACCTCTTGAAATGGTTGATCACCTACCAATTCTTTTTGGTATAATGACAGTGCATTCCTTCCATCTTCTTTTGATGTTTCTAATGATCAAAGACCAGACGAGTTGTGGCATGACATCAAAGCCATCATTCATGAGGAAAGCAAAAGGTTATTAAAAATACAGGAAAAAAAGAGAAGACCAAATTATGTCAAAGGAGATTCTGAAACTTGCCCTTGAACATTGAGTAGCTAAAGTAAAAGGAAGACATAATGAAGTTAAAGAACTAAACAGAAGATTTCAAAGGGCAGCTCAAGAAGACAAAATCAAATATCATAGTGACATGTGCAAAGACCTGGAGATATAAAACCAAAAGGGAAGAGCATGCTCTGTTTTCTTCAAGCTTAAAGAATTGAAGAAAAAAATTAATCCTCAAGTGTAATAGTGAAGGATTCTACAGGGAATATATTAAATGACAGAACAAACACGAGATGGGAGGAATACACAGAGGGAATGATTGTCATTGGCAGATGGGATCACATGAAATTAAAAAGCTTTTGAGATTACAGGCTCATGCCTGTAATCTCAGCGACTCTGAAAGCAGAGGCAGGAGGATCTCAGGTTCAAGGCCAGAGGTAGCCTGCATAACTTAGCAAGACCTTGTCTCAAGATAAAATATAAAAAATGGCCTGAAGGTGCAGCCCAGTGGCAGAGCACTTGCAAAATGTATCTGAGAACCTGGGCTCAACTCCCAAGTACTACATAAATAAATAGATAAATAGCTTTTGCACAACAAATGACACAATTATCAGAGTGAAGAGATAGCCTACAGAATGGGAGAAAATCTTTGCCAGCTATACATCATACAGGGGCTTGAGATCTAAAATATATAAAGAGGTCAAAAATTTAAAACACAAAAAGGTAAAGCATCCAATGGAAAAAAATGGGCAAATGTACTGAACAGAGAGTGCTCAAAAGAAGAAATATAAATGGCCAACAATCATATGAAAAAATGCTCAACATCTTTACCTATCAGGGAAATGCAGATCAAAACTACATGGAGGTACTATCTCACCCCAATCAGAATGGCTACCATCAACAAAAGACAACAACAAATGCTGGCAAGAATATGGGGAGAAAGAAACCCTACCACACTGCCAGTGGGAATGCAGGTTGGTGAGCCACTATGGAAATCAGTATGGAGGTTCCTCAAAAAACTAAAAATAGAACTACAATATGACCCAGCAATAACACTCCTGGGTATATATCCAAAGGAATGTAAGTCAACATACCATAGAGATACTGTTTATCCATGTTTATAGCAGCATTATTCACAGTAGCCAAGATATGGAATCAATCTAGGTGTCCATTAACAGATGAGTGGATAAGAAAATTGCAGTATATATACACTATGGAGTTTTATTAAGTCATTAAAAAGGATGAAATTATTGCTTTTGTTGGAAAAAGATGGAACTAGAGATCATCATTTTAAATGAAATAAGCCAGACCCAGAAAGACAAACATTGCATGTTTTCTCTCATATGTATATATTAGATTTCAATATAGGTTCAATATTAAAATATGTAGGTCATGAAAGTAGAAGGGATCTATGTAGGGACAGATAACAGACTGAAGAGAAGAGGGAGGGGGAAAGAATACAGAGTAATAGGAGAAAGGAAAGGAAATATCACATATTTTGCCATTAAAGCAAATGCTAGATGTGTGTATCTATTGTTGTTGCTGTTTTTAGGTGCCATGGAGTTGGATCCACTTCATAGCAACCCTACGTACAACAGAATGAAACACTACCTGACTCTGTGCCAGGCATATGATCTTTTTTATGTTTAAGCCCATTGTTGCAGACACTGTGTCAATCCATCTAGTTGAGGGTCTTCCTTTTTTCATTGACTCACCACTCTCCCAAATATGATGTTCTTCTCCAATGATTGGTTTCTCTCTCTCTCTCTTTTTTTTTTTTTTTTTGCAGTACTGGGGGTTGAACCCAGGGCCTCACGCCTGCATGCTCTGCAAGTGCTGGACCACTGAGCTGTGCCCTCAGCCCATTTTTTTAGTTTATTTGAGACAGGGTCTCACTAAGTTATGCAGACTGCCTCTGGTCTTGAACTTGCGATGCTCCTGCCTCCGCCTCCCAAACCGCTGGGATTACAGGCCTGTGCCACCGCGCCCGGCTATGATTGGTTTCTCTTGACAACATGTCCAAAATACATAAGACACAGTCTAACCATCTTTGCTTCCAAAGGAGCACTCTGGTTGCTCTTCTTCTAGGACAGATCTGTTGGTTCTTTTGAAAGTCCATGGTATATTCAATATTCATCTTCAGCACTATAATTCAAAAGCATCAATTCTTCTCCTGTCTCCCTTATTCAATGTCCTGATTTCAGATGCATATGATATGGCTGAAAATACCATGGCATGAGTCAGTCACACCTATCCATATCTATATCTATATCTATATCTATATCTATATCTATATCTATATCTGTATGTATATCTATGAGGCTGGGATTTAGCTCAGTTGGTAGAACACTGCTCTGCAGTCTCTGAAGTCCCAGGTTCAATTCCCAGCACCACAAAAATGGGAGAAGGACATGGTAATCCATTCCTGAGGCAATCCCCAAACAATCAGCTATTGAAAACCCTATGTGAGTTGCTACAAGTCAGACACAACTCGAAGGCACCTCACAAAAACAACAACATGTATATCTATATCTAGATAGATAGATAGATAGATAGATAGATAGATAGACAAGACATGCAAGTAGAAGAGGGTCCATTGGTGGAAACGGAAAAGAGGGGCATGGGTGGTCATGAGAGAGTAATTGGGAAGGTGAACATGAGCGATGTACAATGATATGCATGTATGGAAATGTCATAATGAAATCCATTAAGTTGTACACTAAAAAATTACTAATAAAATAAGATTACTAGATGGACAAAAAAGAGGTGTGTTTGGAGGAAATGAGAAATATTGACTCAGCACCTGTTGTATATCACAGATGGTGCTGAGGGGTTTGTACATATTACCTCATTTACTTAAAACTACATTTAGTTTCAATTTATATACAATGAAATGCACCCATTTTAGTGTGCAGTTCAATAAACTTTGATAAATGTATGTATTGGTATAATCATCACCACAGTTAGCTTATATATTTCCATCATTCCCAAAAGTATCCTCAATGTTCTTTTGTGGTCAGCTACCTACTGCTTAACCTCAGCCAACCAACCACTAATCTATCACTATAGATTAGATTTTTCCAGATTTCACATAAGTCAAATCCTATAGTAAGTAGTCTCTTATGTTTGGCAACTTTGGTTCATCATGTTTCTGAAATCCATTCATGTTGTTGCTTTAATCACTGTTGTTCCTCTGTATTGCTGAATAATGCTCCATTGTAAGGCTGTTTCACAATTTGCTTATTTTCTCACCTACTGATGAACATTTGTTTCTTGTTTAAGGTTATTATGGATGGATTGTCTATGAACATCTATGTACAAGTTATTGTGTGGGCCCATTTTCATTTCTCCCAGATAAATTCATAGAACTGGAATTGTGGAGTCATATGGTGAATGTAGGTTAATTTTTATAAGAAACTAATGAATTGTTTTCCAAGCTAGATTTGTCATTTTACATTTCCTACGGCAATATATGAGAGTTCAAGTTGCCCAACTTAATTGCCAACACTTGGCATTGTCAGTCAGTTCAACATGAACAATTCTAGTGAGTTTGTGGTAGTAGTTCATTGTGGCTTTACTTTAATTTGCCTTTCCCTGAGGGTTGCTGAGGTTGGGTATGTTTTCATATGCTTATTTGCCATATGTCTTTTATGAAGTATCTGAATTAAAATTAATTTAAAATAGAGTGTTTTTGCCCTATGCTGGGGATTGAACCTAGGGCCTCATCAATGCCAGGCAAGTGCTCTACCCTGGAGTTATATTGCCAACCCATTAGTCCATTTTTCCATTGGGTATTTGCCTTCTTATAATTGAGTAGTAAGAATTCTTTATATACTTTGCATACAATGACATGGTAAGATATATGAGTTGCAAATAGTTTCTCCAAGTCTATTGTTTGCTTTTTTATTCCTTATTCCACAAAACTTGAAGAGTGGAAGTTTTAAATTTTTACAAAACCCAGTTTGTCAACTTTTCATATTTTATAGATTTTTGTGTCATGTCCAAGAAATCTTTACCCACTCCCAAGTTGTGAAGATTTTTACCTATATTTTGTCTAGCTGTTTTGCCATTTACATTTAGGCTTATAAACAATTCATGCATGCTTTGCAAGAACTCTACATTGAGCTGTACCCCTAGCCCATCTTTCACTTTTTATTTTGAGTCAGGGTCTCACTAAATTCCACAGGCTGTTTCTGCCCTCAAAAGCCTCCTGCTTCCATCTCCCAAGTCACTGGGATTACTGGAGTATGCCATGCCACTTGGCACCAAGCTGGGTAATAGTTAATCAACAGAAAGTTACCAAAGTTCTAGAGCTGAGAGGTCAAGAGATTCAGTGTCCAGTGAAGGCTTGCTCTCTAAGATCATTTTTGCTGTGTCCTCATATGGTAGAAGGGACAAACAGACTCCCAGACTCCTTCAAATTCTTTTTCTTTTTCTTTCTTCCTTTTTTTTTTTTTTTTTAAAGTAAGGGTCTCTGTAATTTACTCAAGCTCCATCTGGCTCAAATCCCCTTTTAAAGGGGCATTAATTCCATTCCTGGGCCGGGATTTAGTTCAGTTGGTAGAATACTGCTCTGTGTGTCCTGAGGCCCTGGATTTGATTCCTAGCACCACAAAAAATGAGGCAGCCCACTCCTGAAACAATCAGCCATTGAAATCCTATGAATGGCAGAGAAACACTGACATAGTGCTGGGCTTGGCCCAGTGTTGGGGAATGTTTCATTCTGTTGTATATAGGGTCGCTATGAGTCAGACCTAACACCTAATAACAACAACAACCTAACAACCTAACACCTAACAACAACAACAACAACAATAACAAGAACAATTCCATTCAAAATGGGATTACTTCCTAAAGTCTCTCTTAATATTATCACATTGAGGATTAAGTTCTGACATGAGAATTTGAATTTGGGTGGGATGTTAACATTCATCCGGAGAAGGGCATGGCAATTTACTCCTGAAGCAATCCCAAAACACCAGCCACTGAAAACCCTATGTGGCTTCCTGAGTCAGACACGACTCAACTGCACCTAACAACAACATCAACATCAACATTCATAGTTTTATACATAATTGGTCTCCCCCATATATGTGGTTTGATCAAAAGTTACAGTAAATTTTTAAATTTAAAAAATTAACTATGGTAAAAGACACATTGCCATTAATCATCCTCAAAACACTCCCCATGGCTTCAAACACACTTATCCCATCATTCTTGCCACTTTCTGTAGCAGTTCTGGAAGTCCTCTTTCTTGAGTGTCTTCCATGAGGACAACACTCCACATCACACATCGCTTCTGCTACAGCAGTTTCTGTCAAATCAAAACATTATGGTGTGTCCTCATTCACTTTATTCACCAGATCTGGCACTGTGCAACTTCTGGCTCTTCCCCAAAGTCAAAATGACCACAAAAGGTAAATGTTCTGAATCAATTCAGGACATTGAGGCATTCATGACAGCACAATTAAAGACAGTCACAAAAGAGGACTTCCAGAACTGCTTCAGAAAGGCACAAGAATGATAAGTGTGTCAAAGCCAGGGTGGGTATTTTAAAGGAGATTGGTAGCAACGTGTCTTTTACTAGACAACATTTCTAAAAATTTAAACATTCACTGAATGTTGTGATTACACTTTGTATATACAAGTTTTTAAATTACAAACTATTTTTAAAATAAATACAGGGTCACTTAGATTTTCTATTTCTTCTTAACTTGATGTTGGTAATTCACGTCTTTAGAAAAATTTCTTTATTTTCTCTTCATTGCCAAATTTATTTAAAATTAATCATTCTGTTGTTGTTAGGTGCTGTCAAGTCGGTGTCTGATTCATAGAGACCCTAAGTACAATAGGTGAAACAATATTGTCAATGCTTTTCTGCTATTCACAAAGTTTTCAATGGCTGTTTTTTTGGGAGTGGACCGTCGGATCCTTCTCCCAAGCCTGTAGCACCTGGTGTTTCCAGCTGTTCTCCCATCCAAGTACTAACCAGGCCTGACCCTCCTTAGCTTCCAAGATCTGACAAGATCTGATGCCACAGTGGTATGGCTGCAGATAAAATTGTTCCCAGTATGCTATTAATGTGCTTTTAATTTCCATAAGATTTTTGATTTCTATAGGGCTTCTGATATTAGAAATCTGGCCTTTCTTTTCCTTTCCTTTCCTTTTCTTTTCTTTCTTATTTTATTTGTTGATCATTCCAGACCAAAATTTATTTTATTTATTGATTTTATTGATATTTTCAAAGAAATAAATGTTTCCATTGATTTCACTCTATTGTTTGTCCATTTCATCGATTTCTGTCTTTGTTATTTCTTTTGTTTTGCTTAAGGTTTAATATACATAGTCTAAATTATAAATTTAAATCACTGATTTTAAATCTATCTTCTTTTCTAATTTAAGCATTTAAAACTATACATATCCCCCAAACATTGCTTAGCTGCATTTCACAAACTTTGATATGTTGTATTTTCATTTTCATTTAGTTCAAATAAATCCTCCTTGTGATTTGCTTATTTATTTATTCTAGGTATTGAACCCATGGCCTCTTGCATGCTACACAAGTGCTCTTTCACTGAGCTACAACCCCAGCCTCTAGCTCATGATTTTTTTCTTTAACCCATGGGTTATTAGAAACAACTTTCAAAATTTATGAGCATTTGCATATATGATTCCTAATATAATTTCAGCCTGCAGCCATAGCCCTGTGGAGTCTGATCCCATCAGATCTTGAAAGCTAAGCAGGGTCGGGCCTGATTAGTACTTGGATGGGAGACTGCCTGGGAACACCAGATACTGTAGGCATGGGAGAAGGACCTGGGAAGCCACTTCCAAAAATCATTCCACCATTGTCAACTGTTTGAATAGTAGAGAAGCACTGACAATAGTGTTTAGCCTGTTGTATGTAGGGTGGCCATAAGTGGGATACCGAGTCAACAGCACATAACAACAACAATATAATTTCAAATAATATGGTGATTCATATTGGTATTAATACTATGGATTATTCTCTAATCCAGCATATGGTCTATTTTGGTAAATGTTCCATGCACACTTTAAAAAGTGTGTATTCTGTTGTCAAGTGAACTGTACTATAAATGTCATTTCTGCCAAGTTAATTGGTAGTGTTAAGTCTCCTATATCTTTCATGATTTTCTGATTATTTGTTTTGTCAGTTGCTGAAAGAAGAATTTTGAAATCTTCAACTAACATTGCAGATTTGTCTATTGCTCCTTTCAGATCTGTCAGTTTTTATATCCTGTATTTTAAAATTTTCTTGTTGGGTACATATAATTTTTTATTTTTTGCCTTTTTTATCAATTGATCCTTTATGACTATAAAATGCTTCTCTTTATTGATGGTAATATTTTTTGATATGCAGTGTCTGATATTAAGATAACTACTCTGGAGTTTTTCTGATTAGTGTTGTGCATGGTGTTAGTGCATGCCATAGCTTTTCTTATCTTTTTCTTTTAACCTAACTGTATCTTGGTTTTTAAGTTTTCTGTCTGTCTGTCTGTCTTTCTTTCTTTTTTCTTCCTTTCTTTCTTACCTTCTCTCTCTCTCTCCCCCTTCTTTCTTTCTTTCTTTCTTTCTTTCTTTCTTTTTTCTTTCTTTCTTCTTTCTTTCTTCTTTCTTTCTTTCTCTTTCTCTTTCTTTCTTTCTTCTTCTTTCTTTCATTTTTCTTTTCTTTTCTTTTTTTTTTTTTTCCGCCATAGGGTCTCAATAGGTTGCCTAGGCTGCCCTCAAAGTCACTTTGTAGCTCAGGTTGACCTTGAACTCATGATCCTCCTGCCTCGGACTCCCAAGTGCTGGGATTACAGGCATTTAAGTTGTATTCCTTATAAAATATGTATAGTTGGATCTTGCCTTTTTATTCAGCCTGACAATATATGCTTGTGAATTAGAGTGTTTAGAAAACTTACATTTAATATAATCATTGATAAAGTCAAATTTATAGCTATCATCTTGCTTCTTGTTGTCTATTTGTCCATTATTCTTTTCCCCTCTTTTGTTCTTTTTGTATCTTCTTTTGTATTAATTGTGCATTTCTTCACATTCTATTTTTTCTCTGCTATTGACCTTTTTTTTTAGTAGTTGCTCTAGGGCTTAAAATATAATTAATGTATCATGGTCTACCTTCTAATGATATTATGCTAGTTCACAGATTATATTAAAAGACCTTCCAGCAATACACTTTCATTCCTCTCTATATTTTATGTTATTGTTGTCATACATTTTACTGCTGCATGTTACTAACACCACAGTATGTTCTTTTGCTTTAAATCACTATTTTAAAAAGAATTTTAATTGAAGGGGAAAATGGTCTTTTATTTTTACCCACATATTTACCATTTTCTGATCTCTCCAGTTCTTTCTGTTGATCCAACTTTCCATTTGGCATTATTTTCCTACTGTCTGAATAATTTTAATTTTTTTATGTGCAGGCCTACTGGCAACTAGTGCTTTCATCTTTTGTCTGTCTGAAAAACTCATCATTTCACCTTCATTTTAAAATTATGTCTTTGTTAGATTTAGGATTCTGGGTTGGCTTTTCTTTTTCTTTCAACACTTTAAAATGCATTCCATTTTCTTCTGGATTGCATTGTTTTATATGAGAGTCTGTAATAAGTTTTATCTTTGTTCTTTTGTACAAAATGTGTCTTTTCTTTCTGGGTACTTTAAAGATACTTTCTTGTCACTGCTTTCAAGATATGTGATCATATTTTATCTTAGTGGAAGATATTCAGGTCTACAGATTTCTGGTTCTCATCAAATTTAGGAGAAAATTTGGTCATAATTTCCTCAAATAAATTTTCTGTTTTCTCCTCTCTCTAATCTTTCTGGAACTGCAAATTTTATGTATATTAGACTGCTTGATATTGTCCCAGAGATCACTAAGGCTATACTGGCTTTTCTCTCAGTTTTTTTTTCTTTCTGCCCTTTGTCTTAGATGGTTTCTATTGGTATGTCCTCAAATTTACTCTAATTTTTTTCTGTAGTGTCAAATATGCAGTTGGTCTTACCCAATAAAAATTTCATTTCCTATATTTTTCATCTGTTGAAGTCCTATTCAATACTTTTGGATATTTTCCATTTCCTTCCCATTATGTTCATGTTTTTCTTTATCTGCTTGAACTTATTTATAATAGCTGTTTCAGAGTTCCTGTATGCCAATCCATCATTTTTGTAATTTATTGATTTATCATTACCTACTGATTTCCCTCCGTATGGGTCACATTTTCTACTTCTTTGCGTGTCTAATAATATTTTTTTGGTTGCTGGAAATAGTGGGATTTCTTTTGTTGCATGCTAGATTTTGTTATGTTCCTTTAAAGAATGTTTACTAAGCGCTAGCGGATAGTTAAGTTACTTTTGGATTAGCCTAGCTCTTCTGAGGATTGTTTTTAAGCTTTGATAACCCTTCTGCTATGGCATGCCCCTTTTGTGATCTCTCCTGAATGACTCAAGAGGTCATTGTGGACTTTCTATTCTGCCTGGTTGCATTCAAATATCTTCTAGTCCTGTGTGACTAGGAGGACTTGTTCAGTTTACCTTTCCCTGGCAATTCTTTACTTAATCTCATGGAGTTTCACCCTATTAGTATTCAGTTTAGTGTTCAGAAACAAATTCAAGGAGGCTCCTAGGTAGATTCTGGAAGCTTTCCTAGCATAGCTCCCTCCTCTGCAGTACTTTGTGACGCAAACTCCAGGTGACTCAGTCTCTTTAAATGATTTCTGTCTTCTCAACTCAGTGAGGCCATTGTACTCTCCTAGGATTCCCTTCCCTATAACATGGTTCCAGAAATTGCCTCCAGGCAGAAATTTGGGGCAACCATAGGGTTCACCTCATGTTATGTTTTGAATCATAAGGCCTTGTGCTATAGCTGACAGTGTAACTAGGAGGTGGTGGGAAATCTAGAAGGTGGAGCCTAGTTGGAGTAAGTCACATGGGGAGTGGCTTTGAAGGCTATATTTTGTCCCAGACCCTCCTCCCCATCTGTCTGTTCCCCTGTCTGTCTCTGCTTCCTAGTTGCCATGGGATGAGCAGCCCCATCCACCACACATTCCTACTGCCTCCATATTCTGCCTTGCCTCAGGCCCAAAGCAATGGAACCAGCCAACCTTTGACTGAAATCTCTGAAACCATTAGCCAAATAAACCTTTCCTACTTGAAGTTGTTTTACTCAGTTATTTTGTCACAGCAATAAAAAGCTGACTAGCACACTTGATTTGTTTCTTTTCTCTCAGGTATCACAGTCCTGTGCAGATTGTTGTTGCATATCTAAACAGAGTTGTTGTATATAGTTCATCCATTTTTGTAGTTGGTTATGTGGGGTTGGGGGAGCAAATAACATGACCATTATCATTTTAAAAAAATAATGTATTACAAGCACATAGAAAAGTATAGAAAAAATTCAGCCTGTAAACATGTTAACATTTGCCATAAGAAATAAAGTATTTGAGATACAGTTTAAGTGCTCTAAAGTGATCTTTATAACAACCCTGCCAGGTGGTGATAATTACTTGAATGTAATTCAAGGAGGAAGAATGACTCAGCTGGTCACTGGCAAAGCTAGACACTGACCTTGTTTAGGCCATCTTCAGGCTACAGAGGCAGACTCTCGTTTGAGCTGCACATAGTGTGTGGAGGGGCCGTATGGACTGTGAGGCAGAGGAGGAGTCCACGGGGAACAGTGAGAGGAATGACTTTGGATCAGCTGGATGAATCCACAGACAAGCACACAGGAAATTAGCTTTCTTCTATGAGTCAGTGAGGAGTGAACCTCTTTAACATGCATGTGACTGGGCTTTTGAAATGAACTCCAGAGTACTGTGGCTTAGCCAAGGCCAGATGGTTGTGGAAGGACGTTGACTATCCAGGAGTTATGAGTGAACTCATTCTAGCATGGGGGCTCTTTACTTAGATGCTGACATGTATCAGGTTAAGTAAGATTCACTGAAATCCATCCCTACTATTACCGGAAGTGACCAATTTTGATAGACATCTGTGGCATCACTGCAGAGTGGCTCCTTTAGTGTTTTTTGATTTGGTGACTGTTTTCTTTCAAATGGCTGCCTCACTGATGGTGAGGTCCACCAACAAATTGCATGGCTCAGGTCTATGTTTAATTTCACAGATTGTTCTATTATCAAATTTTAGTCGTTGGAGAGGGGGTGAGTGTTTTCATTCAGTGTGCAAAGTTCTAAGGAGGGTGTAGGAGGTGTCACCTGGATTCTATATGTGATAGAATGGTTCTTTTTAACTGTGGATCTGGATGGAGCAAACAATAGTGCTATGCTTTGGATGCAGCTTTCTCCTCTCAAAATTCATGCTGAAATTTGATTGCTAATGTAAAGGTGTTGGGACATGGGGACTTTAAGATGTAATTAGTCATGGAGACTCTGACCTTGTGAGTGAATTAATGCCTTTCTTGAAGGACTGAATTTGATCTCATGAGACTGGCTTAGTTCTCACAGGAACAGGTTAGTTCTCTTGAGAGTGGGTTGTTACAAAGCAAGCATATGCTCACTTGCCGCTCTTGCACACATTCCTGCTATCTAATGGCTTCTGCCCTGTTATGGTGAAGCATGAGGCTCATACTAGACATGTTGTTGTTGTTATTAGGTGCCGTGGAGTCAGTGTCCAAATTATAGCCACCCTATATACAACAGGCAAAATACTATTGTCAGTGCTTCTCTGCTATTCACAGGGTTTTCAATGGTGGATTGATTTTTGGGAGTGGCTTGCTGGGTCCATCTCCCAAGACTATAGTATCTGGTGTTCCCAGGAGGTCTCCCATCCAAGTACCAATCAGACCCAACCCTGCTTAGCTTCTGAGATTTGATGGGATCAGATGTCACAGTGCTATGGCTGCAGGCCATACCAGACATAGCTGCCCAATATTAAACTTCCCTGCCTTCAGAACTATAGCACAAATAAACCTCTCTTCTTTATAAGCTATATACCTTCAAGTATTCTATTACAGAAGCATAAAATGTACTAAAGCAAATAATAATCATGAATATCAAGGAATTGTATTATTTTTGCCTAATGACCACTTCTCTTTTCTCTGGGAGTTATCTCTTCCTTTCACTATGCAGTTTCCACAGTAAGCAGTCATATTCTTCTGTGTCTTGGCTCCTGGTGGTTGGAACAGTGGTTGTCTGAAGCTGGGCCGTGAATCCCTCTCCAGGACCTTTGGATGTGAACCTAAAGTAGCATCAGTGTCTCTCTAGGAAAGGACCTTTGGGCTGCCAACCCCGTGACTTCAGTCCCACCATTTCCCTCCCTGAAGAAATAAATGCTACTGGTTGGCAGAGAGAAAGATGGAGCAGGAACTTCAAGAGGTGCAAATGTAAAAGATGGAGAGAGTCCCATACTGTGGATGAAAGCTTGGCTTACCTCTGCAGAAGGCTAGCCACGTGCCTGTCCTTGGGCCCCTTGAGACGTCCTAGGATGGTTTTTAAAAATATCCTCATTTCATGTGAGTTAGTTTAATGCAAAGTTACAGTCTCGGTATCCACAAGTGCTGCATCTTCAGATTCAACCAACTACAGATGGAAAATATTTGGGAAAAAATTCGCATCTTTAGCGAACATGTACAGCCCTTCTTTTTCTTATCATCATTTCCTTAAACAATACAACAACTATTTACATAGTATTTTCATCGTTGTAGGTATTATAAGTAATCTAGAGCTGGGCATCTGTTGGGTCCCTTTTCGGGCACCAACTATGTTGGGTTCCTGTTTGGGCACCAACTATGTTGGGCCCCACGTTCGGGCGCCAAATCTATGTGGGGTGCGCGCCTCCCGGTCCAGCCTGGAGGTTCGGATGGGCTGCGCCGCCACGCACACAGATACTAAACACAGTTCACTCGGGACCCTCAGGTGAGGGGCGCAGACTCCTGCGGCCCTCAGGACCCCCGCGGAGGTGGGAGAAAGGAAAAGCCTCAGGTGCTTTTGCCTTCCAGGGGCAAACACCTGTGTTGGTCGTCTCAGTGGTCAGGAGGAGACAGCTGTTGCTTCCTCGGTGATCAGACAGAGAGCAGGTTCTTTTCCTTGTTGAGGATTGTGACGGCAGAGCATTTTTCCGCATCAAAGGTCCGGGGGAGAGCAGTGGGAGAGGTGCTTCCTCATCGGTGGTCCGGGCAGGAACAGGAGAGAAGGCACAGAAAGGGATGCCAGAAGGGCCGTGCCAAAAAGAGGTCGAGCTGGTGCAGCGCAGCTCTTTATGTAGTTCACCCACGGAATGGCCTGAGCCAATCAGCTTTCAGTCCAATTGTCCAATCAGGAAGGGTTTTGTACAAACGTGCAACCAAGTTACTTTCATTTTCGCTAGATTTCTAACTTATAAACCAGATATTCAAACGCCATTTTCCTAGTTTGGGAGTTTTTGCCAATTTCCTCCCAATTTTTCCCTACAGGCATCATGGCTTATGCCTATAATCTCAGCTACTTGGGAGGCTGAGGCAGAAGGATACCAAGTTCAAGGACAGAAGACAGTCTGTGCAATTTAGCAAGACCTTGCCCCAAAAATAAAAATTAGAAAAAGAGGTTGGCGATGTGGCTCAGTGGTAGAGCATGTGCCCAGCATGTGCAAGGCCTTGGGCTCAACCTCCAAGTACTGAAAAAAAAAAATGTAATCTAGAAATGACTTAAAGTATACAGGAGGATATGTGTAGGTTATATGTAAATACTATGCCATTTTGGAGGCTAGGATTTAGCTCAGTTGGTAGAGTGCTGCTCTGCAGTCTCTGAGGTCCCAAGTTTGATTGCCAGCACCACAAAAATGGGAGAAGGACATGGCAGTCCACTCCTGAGGCAATTCCAAAATAATCAGCCATTGAAAACCCTATGAGAGTGGCTATGAGTTACACACGACTCGACGGCACCTAACAGCAACACAACGTGTCATTTTGTATAAAAGCCTTAAGCATCCATGGATTCTGGTATCAGAAAAGGGTCCTGGAACCATTCCCCCATGGATCCCAAGGGGTGACTATATATAACAGAAAGAAAAATCTGTCTCAGCTCTCCCTTATGGTAAAAATTACTTATGCAATCTCTTCTAGGCCTCACAACAACTGTAGTATGGCAGTAGCAGGAGCTGTTAAGATAATGACTGAGGGAGGTTAGACAGTATCCCTGGGGTCGGGTGGGGGCTTTAAAAGCAGGACCATTTTACCTAGACTTGTTTTGGGTAGACTTGTTTAGGCTCAAGCATGCCTGCAAGCGGGAGATCAGGTATGTTGACTCCTTGATGCTTCAGTTTTAGTTTTGGAACTCATTAATGTGCTTGTTAAGATATTTATGGTTGTTCTTCCCTACAACTGACGCCTGCCCCCATCTAGTTAGTTGTAACTGAGATGGGAAGAGGGGCAGATTCTCTTGGCGGTAGATTATGGGATTAGTCTCACCTCTGACATCTTTGTTTATATTTATTTGTTTATTATATTTATTTTGCGGTGCTGAGGACTGAACTCAGGGCCTCAGTTTATGCTAAACAAATACTTTACCACCTGAGCTAAACCCCTAGCCTTGGCATCTTTTTTCTTAATGGGAACAGAGGAGACAAAAGCTGTGCTTTTGAGGATTCAAAGATGGCCATCCCTCAGTAGTGTATCCAAAGTGAAAAGACATGATGTCATCCCTAATGGCCAGCTTAATTCGGGGGCAACTGAGATGTTAGCGCAGAGAAGCAGTTTCCATGTGGCACAAGCTAGACTCAGCCTTGACAGTTTGAAAAGGAGCTAAGAGACAGTCTGGGGTCTTCTTTGCCTTCTTGGAGGTCTAGGAACAACTGCATGTTGTTCTAAATTGACTCTTTTGCTAAAGACCTTCCTTTGGTCTGAAACCAACAGAGTAGCTTCAAATTTTGTTCTGTTGAATCCTTACTTTCCTGGGAGGAAGGTGGGAAGATCAGAGTGAAGTGCTGGTCTGGAAAGGTGGTAATTCTGTGGAAATGTTGGAAAGAGAACCAATGGGCTCCCTTTCTGCATGCTAAAGAACTCAGGCCCCGCTGGGATTCTGAGGTTCCCCATCCTTGAGGCAGGCCCTGCTCTACAAGAGATGGAGCAGAGACAACCACGCCAGGAAGGAGTTGAGCAGGCCTGGAATGTGCAGGGCTGCTGCTTCCTGTTCCACGGCCAATCTTGCCAGGAAGACTTCATGCAGCCCCGGCCTGCAACCACCTCTGGGGAGTGACCAGCACAAGGCGCTGAGCTGGAGCATTGGAACTGCTGGAGAGGCATCAGAATGCTGCCAGAGCTGAACGTGACATGGCCACAGAGCAGGGCAGGGAAAGCAGGAGGCCCAGCCTTCATCACATTGCCTCAGAGAGACCATGCGTTAGTAGTATAGTTTTCATCATCTTAATACAAGGAATAACATGTGCTTTTGACTTCCTTAATCACACATTTGGGAGCCTCAGCAGGCTATAGGAATACAAACCTTACAAAGGGTTGTCAGGCTTTTTAGAGGTTCAGATGAATGTCAGTCCTGTCTCACAGGGCCCCAAGCTCAGCCCGCCACCATCACCAAGCCACCCCACCTCACACAAGGCCAGACACTGCAGCTATGATCGCTGAGGCCCCAGCCAGGTTCCATTGTTCTTTCCAAATGCTGCCAATTCCAGAACCACCTGACAAATGTACGTGGAAATCTCCTTGGGAAGAAAGCTTTCTGTGAGGAAGGCTGGTCAGCCCAGTGGGCTGAGAAGTCAGGCACCCCTGGGGACCATCCCACAGCACTCTTGGACTACTGCTGACTCACCCAGCAGAGAGCTGTCACCCTTGAGGTCCTGCTGACTTACCCCATGCTGTCCAGCCACAGGAGCAAAGCCACACAGACAGCCCCATGCTCACAGGGCAATGCCACTTCCAGCTGAGTCACCTTGGACACATTAGCCAGCATCCTGTCAGTAGTAGTACTAGCCACTGGCTTCCTTATGCATAGGGTGAAAGAGTCATGTAAGTCACCAGGCACTGAAAAATGTATTGACATCACTTATTGAAAAGCCATTTAACCTGGAGAACAAACATATTTTATTACCCACCAAACTGTCGTCTCCTCTAAGGAGCAAGGACAATGGAAAGTCCAGGGCACAAATGTAAAACAAGAAATATTGGACCAACACAAGCCAGTAAATGGCATTTCCAATTCCACCCCTTAAAACTGTTGGCTGAGCCCATGGTGGATGTGGCATTCTTGGCATTGGCTGTAGGGCCCGCTGATCCAGTTCCCTTTGCTGACAGAGGCAGATCCTCAACCCTGTGTCCCCCTGTCCTTCTTCCCACACATCTTCTAGGCTAGCTAGGCTTCTGCTACCCCCTCTGCCTGAAATACCCTACAAGCAGGGGCTGTAACATGGCCTGATACACACATGCATTAGTCAAGGTTCTCCAGAGACACAGAATGAAGGGGATATGTAGAAAATAAATTATTATGAGGGATTGGCTCATGTGGTTATGGGGCCACAAAACTGCACAATCTGCCATTTGCAAGTGGGAGGCTCAGGAGAGTCAGTGGTATAGTTCCAGTTTGAACCCAATGGCTGAGAACAAGGAGGGTAAAGGGTGTAAATCCAGTATAAATCTGAAGGCCTAGCTGGGTGCAGTGGCACACACCTGTAATCTCAGCAACTTGGGAGGTGGAGGCAGGAGGATCACAGATTTGAGGCCAGAGGCAGCCTGCATAAAGTAATGAGACACTGTCTCAATGTTAAAAAAATGGCAAAAAAAGTAAAAGAGATTGGGGGTGCAGCTCAGTGGTAGAGTGCTTGCAAAAGTACGTGCAATGCCCTGGGTTCAACTCCCTATTTAAAAAAAGAAGAAAAGGAAGAAACAGAGAGAGAGAGGGAGAGAGAGAGAAAGAGAGAGAGAGAGAGAGAGAGAGGCGGAGGGAGGGAGGGAGGGAGGGAGGGAGGAAGGAAGGAAGGAAGGAAGGAAACAAGGAAACAAGGAAGGAGAAAGTGAAAGAAAGAAAGAGAGAAAGGAAGGAAGGAGAAAGAAAAAGGGGGAGAGAGAGAGAGAGAGAGAGAGAGAGAGAGAGAGAGAGAGGGAGAGAAAAGAAAGAAAGAAAGAAAGAAAGAAAGAAAGAAAGAAAGAAAGAAAGAAAGAAAGAGAAAGAAAGGAAGGAAAACCCTGAAGTCCTGAGAGCCAGGGCGTCAGTGGTATAAGTTCCCCTCCAAGCTGGAAGGCCCAAGAAGCAGGAGCTCTGATGTCTAAGGACAGGAGAGGATCAATGTCTCAACTCAAGCAGAGACAGAGAATTTGCCCTTCATCTGTGTTTTTTTTAAGGCTTCCAGTAGACCGAATGATGGCCACTCATGTGGAGGAAGGCAGATCTTTACCCAGTGTACAAATTTAAATGGTAATCTCTTCCAGGAACATCCTCACAGTCAACCCTCACAGACTTACCCAGAAATCATATTCTTTCAGCTATCTGTGCACCTCTTAGCCCAGTCAAGTTGACACACAACTATGGCAACATATAAAAGCGTTGCAACTGTGGTATAGTTCACCTCCCTATGCCTTTATGCTATAGTCACTATGTTTTATATCTACATATATTACAAGCCCCACAAGATAATCTTGTTTTTATTTTACGCAATCAAATTATAAAGAAATTAAGAGGAAAAACCCCACATTTTTGTATTTACCCATGTGTTTACCATTTCCAATGGTCTTCATTCCTTTTTAATGACTGGATTTAATTCTGATATTTTCCTTCTGTCTGAAAAAGTGTCTTTTTTTTTTAGCACTTCTTTATGCAGATCTGTTGGTGACAAATTCTCTTAGTTTTCTCTAATCTGAAAATAGCCTGCAGCCATAACCCTGTGGCATCTGATCCTGTCAGATCTCAGAAGCTACGCAGGGCCTGGTTAGTACTTGGACGGGAGACCGCCTGGGAACACCAGGTGCTGTAGGCTTGGGAGACAGACCGGGAAACCCACTCCCAAAAATCAATCTGCTATTGAAAACCCTATGAACAGCAGAGAATCACTGACAATAGTGTTTCCCCTGTTGTATATAGGGTCGCTATGAGTCAGATGCCTGCAGCTGTAGCCCTGTGGCATCCGATCCCATCAGATCACGGAAGCTAAGCAGGGTCGGGCCTGGTTAGTACCTGGATGGGAGACTGCCTGGGAACACCAGAAGCTGTATGCTTGGGAGAAGGACCTGGAAACCCCCTCCCAAAAATCAATCTGCCATTGAAAACCCCATGCACAGCAGAGAAGCACTGACAATAGTGTTTCCCCTGTTGTATAGAGGGTCGCTATGAGTCGAATACCGACTCGACGGCACCTAACAACAACAACAACAACAACAACATGAGTCAGATACCGACTCGACGGCACCTAACAACAACAGTCGGAAAATATATTTATTTTGCATTCATTTTTGAAGGATATCTTTTTCCAGATATAGAATTCTGGGCTGACATATTTCTGTTTCCTGGTCCTCATAAAAGGCCTTCTGTGGGGCCCTCTTATAGCCCCCTTGACAACAGTTAATCATCAAGCCCATGCGGGAAGCCTATGGAAACTACCAAATTTAGCTTCATACCAGCGCTCAACCCCAGTCTCCTAGTTTTGAAGTGACAAATGGAACATTTTCCACTGGTTTAGCTCAGTTGGTAGAGTGCTGTTCTGTGCTCTCTAAGGCCCTGGGTTTGATCACCAGCACCGCAAAAAAGGGACAAGGACCTGGCAGCACACTTCCAAAACAATTCCAAAACCATCAGCCATTGAAAACCCTATGAGTACCTGAGAAGCACTGACATGGTGCCGGGCATGGCACAGTGTTTTGTTTTGTTGTACATAGGGTTGCTATGAGTCGGACCCAACTCCACAGTACCTAACAACCACCACCAGCAAGAATTACTCATATTTCTGATTGTCATTCCTGAGGCCTAAACAAAAGTGCTAGGAGCAGGAATGTGAAGTTGACTATCAATCCTGGGGGGTATGTTTTAGGTAAGCATCCCACCCCCAGTCAAGTTCTGAGAACCTGCCACTGAAGCTCATAGCTGTGTGATAGGTGAGTTGCCACTAAGAACTAAGGCCCATAGTTACCAGTGAGTTAGTTGATGCTGTGACTCACCCTACTGTTTTGAGAATATGACTTGTATCTCAGAATGGGTAAAATTTTCATTGGGATTAAAGGGAAAAAATAGATAATTTTGTCATCATAAATTTTTTGGTGGCAAAGATTTTCATTAGAGGAAAAGAGCTACATTTAGAATAAATAAGCCAACAGATTGAAAACATAGTTTCCTAATAATTGATGGGCAGTGTGCTATTGAATGGAGGAAAGTAATTAAGAAATATTACATATATACCCACATATACATAATTATTAAAATATATATACATGAAATGTCTATACTCAGGTCTGGATAAGACAATGTCACAGGTTGGATTCTCCAGTAGTCACCAAGGCAGAATTTGAGGTACAAGGTATTATTAGGGCTTGACACTAGAGAAAGGAAGACAGAGAAAGCAGGCCCCCAGAAGAAGTCAAGTGAGGTTGCAGCCAATGCAGCCAGGTGCCTGGAGCTCTGACCCTGGATGCAAGCTACCTTGGGAAGGGCATGGTCTTGAGCAAGGCAACTCTTTATAACAAGGAAGCTCTTTGCAGTGAGGCCAGGCTTTGAAGGAACCGACAACTGCTCTCGCAGGCAGGCAGCAAGTGGTTTCTGGGAAGGGCATCTAGACAGTGCACTCCATGCCTGTCACAGACAACTGGGCCCTGATGCTCTTTTGGTTACCTTTATTTTGACAACTGCTTTAGGCTGGACATAACTCACCCTGGAGTTTGCCTCACACAGCTCTTCTGCCTCCCCCATTTCTTTTAGTTCATTTTCCATTCTCCTTGCTAAGTAAACCAAAGGCAACTTAAGGGGTAGGAGGGCAAAGAAGAAAAGAACGATTCCAGTCCTTTTCCTTCGCCTGTGTAGATGGACATGACTGCAAATACAGCCCAGCAACCTCCATCCTTCCAGTCCAGCTCTACCTTCTGGCATTGGTGCCTTTTTCCAAACTACTGACCCCTGGAGTTACCCCTGTACTCCGCCTCTGCCTATTCTTGCTCATATTTTAAGCCTTTTTGAAGTATCTTTTCTGTGAAAACCTAAAGTCCATGCCTATAACCTAGTCTTAGTGCTCCTAGCCGACATTTGAACATACAATTTCTTTTCTTTTCTTTTCTTTTTTTCTTTCTTTTTTTTTTTTTTTTTTTTTTCGGTACCGGGGGTTGAACTCAGGGCCTCACGCCTGCTTTGCAAGTGCTGGACCACTGAGCTGTGACCCCAGCCCATTTTTTTTTTTTTTAACTTTTTGAGACAGGGTCTCGCTAAGTTAGGCAGACTGCCTCTGGTCTCGATCTTGTGATCTTCCTGCCTCCGCCTCCCAAGCTGCTGGGATTACAGGCGTGCGCCACCATACCCGGCACATACAATTTCATTTGAGGCAACATTTAACTACATGTTTTCTTAAACCATGTTTCATGCACTGAATAATAATTAGCAAAAAAATAATAATAGAAGGGTAGAGATATGCTCCCTTTATATTCTCTGACATACCTGGATAGTGTTGGCTGTGTGATATGTACTCATGTGTTTTTATACTGAATTAAAGGAAATTTCTTTATAAGGAACGTTAAAATGTAAAGTGATAAAATTACCACCCTACATTAACACTTCTAACTGCTGTGGCTTCCTCTGAAGGAATATAAACAGCCAAGGAGTGATCTGGAGGAGCAATGTATGGGAATTTAACTTCATTCATTTATCATTAAACAGCAAAACAGCCATTTCTAACTTTACAATGAAGACTGAATGGATTTCCATAGTCATACTGGAAATATGGGAAGACTTAGGAGCTCCAAGTTAGAGTTCATGCCTCTTACACTACTAACCTGGGGAGCCACCATGACTGACTTCATTCAAAGCATCAGCAACTCCTGAAATGCAAGTTTAGATTCTATAAGGTTCATTAGTCCCCCATGTATCTGTCAGCTTGTTGTGCTGTGGGGGCTTGCGTGTTGCTGTGATGCTGAAAGCTATGCCACCAGTATTTTAGACCCCAGCAGGGCCACCTATGGTGGACAAGTTTCAGCTGAGCTTCCAGACTAAGACAGACTAGGGAGAGGGACCTGGCAGCCCACTCACAAAACAATTAGCCACTGAAAACCCTATAAAGAGCTGAGAAACACTGTCAAATATAGTGCTAGAGAATGAACACTCCAGGCTGGAAGGCATTCAAAAGACTACTGGGGAAGAGTCACCTCCTCAAAGTAGAGCAGACCTTAATGACAGGAATGGAGTAAAGCCCCTGGGACTTTCATTTGCTGATGAGGCATGACTCAAAATGAGAAGAAACATAGTGGCTGCAACATTGGGCTCAAACATAAAAAAAGATTGTGTGCATGGCACAATGTTGGGTAGTGTTTCATTTTGTTGTACATAGGGTTGCTATGAGTTGGATTCAACTTGATGGCACCCAACAACAACAAGGTGCATCAATGTAATATACTCCCCCTTGGCATATTTAAAATAATTTAAAATCATTTAAAACAGATGGCTTCATAGACCATTGATTCACCAAGTATAGCCTAGGATATTCCTGGCGGCTCTGAGAGCTTCTCAGGAGTTCTGTGGGGTCAAAACTGTTATAATAGTAGTAAGATATCATTTGCTTTTTTTCATTTTCACTCTCTCATGAGTACATACTGGAATTTTCCAGAAGCTCTATGGCAGGTGACTGGAAAATCATGGAATGTGTGCTTTGTGTACTGGTGTTTTCTAGATTTTTTTTTTTTTAAGGTGGTAGGTTTAAGATATAAATAAGTGCATTTTCAGAGGTTAACTCTGTTCTTAATATTTCAACTATGTTCTCATCATCTTTCATCTTACCTGCTATAATTTTTATAACCTTGTTATTGTCCAACGTATCATAACTTTGAAATTCCAAAGTTTCTTGGCATCTATTTGGAGTTCAACATGATATAAAAATACTTTGTTCTTTTTTGAAAAAATACATTAAGTTTAACTTTAAAAGTTTAAAAATGTCTGAAATTATTACTTTAGAATTCAGTATTTTATTCTAAAATAAAAATTATTTATTGTATATTTTATCTCTCTTTAAGGATGGATCACTGGCTTAAAAATAAGAGATAAGAAGATTCACTTTCTCAAACCACACCTACAGCGCACCTCAGTCTAAGATGATGAAAATGATGAAACTGAAATATCAGAGTTCCCTGACTCACTGAGAGAGGCATTAACTTCAAAGAAACCGGGTGAAGAAATGAAAATAAATGGAAGCTATCTTCTCACCTTTATGCATACTGATAACTCCCTCTGTTGTGTCTTATGCAATAAAACAATTTCAAATTGTCATTTTGATACTTATCAGTTTATAGGAAAAGGCATATTTTAAATGTAGACATTATAAGCTCATTAAAACATAAAAATTGCTTCAGGTTTTCAAATTAGAAATGCAAAAATACTGAAGCATCTTATTGGGTGAGTTATGATATTGCATTTGCTGGAGAAGTACACACACTGGCTGAGAGAATGATAAGGTCTTTGTAGTTGACATTGTTAAATGCCTCCTGGGTGAAAAATTAGTAAAAGAAGCCAGTGCCAATTCTCCAAAACATGGTAACTTGTCAAATTTCAGATTTCACTGTAAACATGAAGATTAAGTTAATATATCACTTGTTGATTTGTACCTGAAAAATAGGCAACTCTGCAGAGGTGTCTGGGTTTGCAGTTTTGCTTATATCCAGCTGTCTTGGCCCCAGTTAATCACTGAGGATCTTTTATTATATGAAATAGCCAAAGTGTTGAGCCACTTTTCCAAATTTCTTGGCTTATTCTGATCCAACTGTGCTGAAATTTGCATTGATGGTGCAAAAGCAACAGTGGGCAAAATGGTGCCTTAGTTTCAATCGAGGCAATATAGTAGCAGTTAACTGTATTGTTACTGTCATGTTCCCCCAAAACAAAGGCCAGCTTCACTTAAGAATGTCCTTGATGAAAGCAGTAAGAATTATTAATTTCTTTAAGTTTCAACCAGAGCACATGTTGTTTTAACATTCTATGTGACGAGATGGGAAGTCCACACACAATGCATCCTAAAAAGTGCAATGACTGACTCCAGGAAAAGCGCTTGCATGATTGAGTTGCAAGTTGAACTAGCACTTTTTAATGGCACACCATTTTTATGTGGAAATGAGTGAAAAACTATAGCCATTCAGATGTGGGCATCTGGCAAACATTTTCTTGAAAATGCCAGTGAAGGAGAACAACTAACAGTACCAGTTGCTAAGGATAAAATTTTGAGTTTTCACATAAAAAATTTAAAGTTTTAGAAAAAAATTTATACAGTATTATGAGTTTCACAATATTTAAGGGTGAGATCAGTGGTGCTATTATCAAATGGGATTTTTTTTTCTATTTTTTATTGAAATGAGTAAAGATTTGGAAGAACTGCTTAACTCAGCCCGTAGTTTCCAAATGACCTAGGTATGATGTTACAAAAATTTACTCAGAGTGCAAAAAAGACCAATGGACTTTAATCTCACATGTTTTGAAAGTTTATTGGTAGGGCTTCAGATTCTTCTTTGCAACCAGCCCTTAAGAAACTACCCTTTGCCAAGTTTTGTTCTGGTATCACTAAAGCATAGCCACAATTATTTGAAAAGGCTATTAAAATACTCCTCTCCTTTTCAAAGTATGTGAAGCCAAGTTTTCTTCATATTTTTTAACCAAAACAACATATTGGAACAGATTGAATGCAGAGGCAGATAAGACTATCCAGCTGTCTTATATTAAGCCAGACACTAAATAGATGGGCAAAGATTAAAATAGTGCTGCCCTTCCCACTTAATTTTGTTTTACAGAAGTTGTTCCCCCCCAATGTTATTTATATCAATGTAGAATGGGTTTATTGTTATTTTAAAGACAATTAACAAATACATACTTTTTAATTTGCGTTTTAATCTCTTATGTGCTAAGTAGTGGTAGATATATCTACAGATAACAGTTTTAGGAGATTATCAGTAATATTATTGAGTATCACATTTTGAGACTAAAAAGCTTGAGAAGTGGTGCCCCCAGAAATGTTGGGAAAGAGCTCCAGTGACCTGAGATGTGCATCTGTTGGAGTTCTCAAAGAGGGGAGAGGAAATACACAGGTAAAATGCCACATAACTCCCACACATGAACATGAATGTCTCTTTCTTGTTACAATTGGAGAAGACCAGGGCAAAGCTCTTGTATGGTCTAAGCCACAACTTTTCTTGGAGGAGTTATTTGTTGGACAGGCATTACCTGGTAAGCACAAGGATGCTCTTTTTCCAAAATATGGGATCGGGCGATCCCGAATGGGTGTGTGTGTGTGTGTGTGTGTGTGTGTGTGTGTGTGTGTGTATGCGCTAGGGGTTGAACCCAGGGCCTTGCACATACTAGGTAAGTGTTCTATCACTGAGCTATATTTGCCAGCCCCTAGATGGATATATTTCTAATTATTTAACACATTTACTAGATGGATTGGCACAGCAGATGCAACAATGGGTTTACACAGAAAAAAAGATTGTGTGCCTGGCCCAGAGCCGGGGAGTGTTTCATTCTGTTGTACTATGAGTCACTATGAGTTGGACCCAACTTGACCTCACCTAACAGCAACAACACCTTTAATCAAAAATTCAAATTAAGTATAATATAGGCCATTAGATTTTATCCTTTCATTCTATGGCAGAATAATAATTAAAAAAAACTATAGGAAATAAAACTACATAAAGTGGTCTTTTATTATTTCTCTTTTTTTTTAGTACTAGAGAGTTGACCCCAGGGCCTCACACATACTATGCAAGTGCTGTACCACTGAGCTAGACCTCCCAGACACCAAATGGGTATATTTTTTAAACTACTTAGTATATTTAACCAAAAATTCAAAATAAGTATATTCGGGCCATTAGATTGCATCTTTTCATTCTACAGCAGAATAAAATAATCATAGGAGGAAAAAAATTACAAAAAGTATTTTTTGTTGTTGCTGTTTCTACTATACAGGGGTGCTGAACCCAAGATGTTACACATGGGAGACCCATGCTCTACCACTGATGTGCATCTTCACCCCCTTATAAAAGTTTTTTATTTATTTATTTTTAAATTTTGATACAAGGTCTCTAAGTTGTGCAGGCTACTTCTGTCCTCAAACTCACAATTTCCTGACTTAGCCTCCTGAGTTGCTGCGATAACGGGCATCTGCCACAGTGCTTGGCAAAGTTTTTAAACTAAAAGAACTAGAACTACCTAAAAACCAAGTCAGTGACAAAAGAACTGGGGTTATTCTTTCTTCACATATTTATTTATGTAAATTAACATGGCATTGTTGTTGTTATTGTTAGTTGCCATTGAGTCAGGTCCCACTCATAGCAATCTTGTGTACAATAGAATGAAACACTTCCCGGCACTGTACCATGCACACAGTGTCAATTCATCTATGAAGGTCTTCCTTTCTTTTTGTTGACCCGCCACTCTCTCAAACATTTTGTCCTTCTCCAGGCATTGGTCCCTCCTGAAAACATATCCAAAATACATGAGACACAGTCTAGTCATCCTTGCTTCCAAGGAGCACTGTAGTTGCACATCTTCTAGGATGGATCTGTTGGCTCTTTTGGCAGTCCATGGTATAGTCAATATTCATCTCCAGCACCATAATTCAAAAGCATCAATTATTCTCCTGTATCCCTTATTTATTGTTCAGCCTTCATAAACATATGATGCAATTGAAAATACCATGGCATGAATCAAGTGTACCTTCATCATCAATGTGACGTCTTTACTTTTGAATATTTTAAAGAGGTCTTTTGCAACAGCTTCTCCCAATGCAATATGTCTTTTGATTTCTTAACTGCTGCTTCTGTGGGTGTTGATTGTAGAATCAAGTAAAGCAAAATCTTGGACAACCTCAATCTTTTATCCATTTATTATGACATTGTTTACTAACCCAGTTGCATGGATTTTGGTTTTCTTGATATTGAGGTGCAATCCATACTGAGGGCTGTGTTCTTTGATCTTCATCAGTAAATGTTTCAAATCCTCTTCAGTGTCAGCAAGCAAAGTTGTGTCATCTGCATAATGAGTCTTCCTCCAAACCTGATACCACTATCTTCTTCAGTTTGTTGAACTATAGGGCTCGTATGCTGCTGTGATGTTGAAAATTATGCCACCAGCATTACAGATACCAGCAGCCACCCATGGTGGACAGGTTTGTGTTGAGCTTTGACTATAATCCAGACTAAGGAGAAGGACCCAGAAGCCCACTCCCAAACCAATTATCCATTGAAAACTTTATGAATAGCAGAGAAACACTGTCAGATATAGTGCCAGAAAATGAGCGCCCCCCCAGCTGGAAGGCATCCAAAAGATGACTGGGGAAGAGTTACCTCTTAAAAGTAGTTGTTGTTATTAGGTGCCATCAAGTCAAGTCCAACTCACAGTGATCCTCATAGGGTTTTCGATGGCTGATTGTTTTCAGGATTGTTTGGGGGGGCAGCGTGGACTGTCACATCCTTGTGGTGTTGGCGATCAAATGTGGGTCCTCAGAAGTACAGAGCAGCACTCCACCAACTGAATTAAACCATAGCCTCTTCAGAGTAGAGTTGACCTTAATGACAGGAATGGAGTAAAGCCCCGTGGACCTCCATTTGCTCATATAGCATGACTCAAAATGAAGCAACTGTGAACATCCATTAATAATTGGAACATGGAATGTACATATTATGAATCTAGGAACATTAGAACCATCAAAAGGGAAATGGAGAGTATCAACATTGACATTCTAGACATCAGTGAGCTAAAGTGGACTAGTATGGGGCATTTTGAATCAGATAATCATATGGTCTACTATGTCAGAAATGAAAACTTAAAGAGAAATGGGGCTGCATTCATCATCAAAAAAGAAATCTCAAGATCTGTCGTGAAGAACAATGCTGTCAGTGATAGAATAACATCCATATACCTACAAGGAAAGCGTTAGAATGACTATTATTCAAATTTATACAGGCACCACTAAGACCACCAATGAAAAAACGGAAGATTTTTACCAGCTTCTGCAGTCTGAAACTGATTGAACATGAAATCAGGATGCACTGATAATTATTGGTGATTGGAATGCAAAAGTTGGAACAAAAAGAAGCAGCCTCAGTAGTTGGAAAATATGGCTTTGGAGATAGAAATGATGCTGGAGATTGGATGATAAAATTTTATCAAACCAATGACCTTTTCATTGCAAATACACTTTTCACCAACATAAACGGTGATTATACACATGGAATTCATCAGATAGAACATACAGGAACCAAACTGACTAACTACATTTGTGGAAAGAGATGATGGAAAACCTCAATATCAGAAATCAGAATGAGACCAGGTGCTGATTGTGGGTCAGACAATCAACTACTCATAGGCAGGTTCAAACTGAAATGAAAGAAAATTAGAACAAGGGTATGAGAGCCAAGATATGATCTTGAGTATATCCCACCTGAGTTCAGAGACCACCTCAATAACAGATTTAATGAGTTAGACACTAATGATCAAAAACCAGATGAGTCATGGCATGACATCAAAGACATCATGCATGAGGAAAGCAAAAAGTTATCAAAAAGGCAGGAAAATAAAAATAAAAGACCAAATTACATGTCAAAAGAGACTCTACACTGATGCATTCCAGGGTTCCTGAGCCCCACTTCTTAACAGAGAGTAGGCCCTCAACTTCAAAGTAAAACCAACAACTTCTAAACCTGTAGCGCTTCTAGAATCCAAAGACATGAATGCATCCTATTTCTGGCTTAAAGGGGGTATATAACCAGCAGGTTGATGTAATTAAGGCCTAAAAAGATTGAATCTCAGTTTCAAAATCAGCAAGGTCAGAAAAGACGTTTAAGAACATGGTATTTAAGTCGTGAAGGAATAAAGTATGTTGTTGTTGTTGTTAGGTGCCGTCGAGTCCGGTATCTGACTCATAGTGACCCTCATAGGGTTTTCAATGGCTGATTGTTTCAGAATTGCCTTGGGAGTAGATTGCCAGGCCCGTCTCCCATTTTTGCGGTGCTGGGAATTGAACTTGGGACCTCAGAGACTGCAGCGCAGTGCTCTACCAACTGAGCTAAATCCCAGCCCTGGAATAAAGTATAATGTGTTTTTATTAGTTTTTGACATAAAGAAAAGTAAAATTAGCAGACAACATTCTTTAATTCTTTCAAATACAAGAGATTTAAGTTTGAGGGCAAAAGACCATGTTTTATGCTTTTAAAATATGTGCATAGTAGATACTCAGGTATTTGTTTTAAAAATTCACACATTCTTTCAACAAATATTTACTGAGGGCCTATCAAAAGCCAAGTTGTTGTTGTTGGTTGTTGTTGTTAGGTGCTGTCAAGTCAGGTCTAACTCATAATGACCCTAGGTACAACAGAATGAAGCACTCAGTGCCCGACTCTGTGCCATGCCAAGCACTAGTCAGTGCTTCTCTGCTATTCATAGAGTTTTCAATGGCTGATTGTTTCAGGATTGGTTTTTGAGAGTGGGCTGCCTGGTTCTTCTCCAAAGCCTATAGCATCCCTTATTACCAGACAGTCTCCCATCCAAGGACTAACCAGGCTGGGCTGTAGGGATACAGAAAGGACCAGTATGGTAAGGTCCCTGTCCTCAAAGGGCTCACAGTAACAACTAGCAAAAATTCAGTGTGTAAAATGAGGAAGTGACAAATAGAAGTTATGTAGAAAGGGACACTACAGAACATTTCCAGAAGTCATGGAGGGATAATCCACAGTGGTTTTCAAAGTCTCAGGCAGCAGTTGATAACAGTGCAGATGTCCCACAGATGACCCTGCTGTGGTGATTTGTATTGGTGGAACAAGACAGTTACCACAGGCTTCATGGCTCCTGCAGCCATGCCCATGCCATATAGGTGTGTTTCCCCTGGTCCTACACGCAATGCCAAAGTTGTAAGATAGAATGTGAATTTGAAGAAAAATGATTAATGAGACTTCTACGTGTGTTGTCACATTTTTACCAGGATGTAAAAACACAAGCTAAATTTATAATAGCTATGCTTCTATTGCTGGGATTTAGCTCAGTTGGTAGATTACTGTTCTGCAGTCTCTGAGGTCCCTAGTTCGATTCCCAGCACTGCAAAAATGGGAGAAGGACCTGGTAAAGCACTCCTGGGGCAATCCTCAAACAATCAGCTACTGAAAATGCTATAAGGGTTGCTATGAGTCAGACATGATTCTACAGCACCTAACAACACAACATGGTTCTATTGATTCCAGGTAAACTCTTTTGCTTGATGGAAAACTGTAACATTTTATGAGCATTAAAATAAAAATTTTAATAGAATTATGATTTATTTTGTTCTATCTGCTTCCCAGTAACTTTCTCAGCAAGAACATTTGTAATTTTTTCCCATGAATATTTAGAGGTACTATTTCAACATTTTGACTATATCCATTATAAAATTCCACCTTAGGGCTGGTTTGTAACTCAGTGGTAGAACACTTGCCTAGCATGTACAAGGCCCAGGGTTTGATCCCCAACTCTGTAAAAAACAAACCAAAACAAAACCCCCAAACTCTCCAATTAAGTAAACAATATATAGGAGAACTACTGGCTCAATTTCCCATATTTATTTATTTATTTGTTTAATTTTTTGCAGTCCTGGAAGGCTGAACTGGGGACCTCGTCAGACTTTACCAGTGTTCTGCCACTAAGCTGCACCTCCAACCCCTTTTTATTTTTACTTTTTAACTGAGGCCAGTCTTGCGAAGTTACACAGACTGCCTCTGGCCTCGAACTTTCGATCCTTCTGCCTCCACCTCCTAAGATGCTGGGATTATAGGCATGCACCACCAGGCCTGACTTCAATTTGCCTTTTACTCAAGCCTTCAGCAGAAAAAAGAAAGACTGCCATTTTGATCAGGAACTCTGGATTCCAGTACTGAATTTCCACAAGTGGACTAATATAGGTAGATACATGTAAGGACCAAACCAAACAAAACAAACCCCAAAGATTTATTGTGCATTTACTATGTGCCAGGCACTGTGATATTCATTTCTCAAATATTATTCAAGTTTGCATTTTCACGATCCAATGAAGTAGACAGATGAAGAAACCAAACCTCACAAGAGTTTGGATATTGACCGGTTAATAGGTAGCTGAGCTGAGGCACAACTCCAGAAGTCTGACAACAGTTACACAACTACAGAATAAATGTGAGCTCTTTGGAAGAAAAATGAGAATTTTTTTTTTGGTTGGTACCAGGGCCTTACTCATGCTAGACAAGTGCTCTACCAATGAGCCACACCAACCCCATCCCTTTTTATATTGTTTTTATCTTAAGACAGGGTCTTGCTAAGTTGTATCGGCTGCCTCAGGTGTCAAACTCTTAATCCCCCTGCTTCAGCTTCCTGAGTCCCTGGGATTACAGGCGTACACCAAAAGGTGTTCTTTCTTAGCATAAAAATTCTTTTAAGGGTTGGGGATGTAAGCTCAGTGGTAGAGCACTTCCCTAGTATGCTCAAGGCCCTGGATTTGACTACAGCAGAACTACAAAAATTAAATCATTTTAAGTAAATTGCCCTTATACTAGTTCATAGAGCATATATAAATTACGAAATGCCCATTTTTTCAAATGCCATAGAATTCTGAAAATGGTTGGCGCTTTGTCTGTCATTTCTCATCTGAAATGATGTCCAAAATATTATTCTGTGAGATAGGTATCATTTTCTTTTTGTCTTTTTACTCCACTTTTCAAGAACTTTATTATCATTTTATCTTCTAACCCATCTTTTAATCTTGATAGTATTTCCAACAACCATTCAACTTTCTCTTATATGTTAATGCTATCCTCAAAATCAGTATCTTACCTTTCTCTCATTTTCCTTCTCTGCTATACTATTTCTCCTAAATGGATAATGTGGACCTCTGAGTCTTGTGGTATAAAGTATTCTAAACTTCCTGATCTATAAATTATAAAGCAGGTTGATCAGACATTTGGGCCCTATTGATTTTGATCTGTTGTTTATAAGGAGCCTCAGTAACCCTCCTCTATGCTGTCTACCTTTATTATTTAACTTTTCAAATTCACGTTGGGGTCTGTAAGTCATCTGGAGTAAATGAAAATTAGCAATTAGGTGATGAGGTAGGTATTATTTTCTTAATGACAGAAAGAAACAAACGTCAAGAGAAACTGTGATGTGACCGATGATGAGTGTCAGGCCCAAACCTGCATCTAATCTCTAACTCTACTGCAGACCAACTCCCTAGGGTCCCATGAAATCTCATAGGAGATTCAAGGGCATTGTTTTTCATTAAAAAAAAAATAATACATATATATATATATATATATATATATATATATATATATATATATATACATACATACATATATATACATGACATTGAATACCATATAATTTAGGGTCTGTAGTTTCACAGTTAAGAGTTGCCTCCAACTACTTGAGACCATTGCCTTCATGTCCTCTAGCTCTCATCTGTTCTGCTCCATGGATTTCTCCATTCACCATAGGAAGGACACCATGTTGGTGATTTCCTTCTCTTTTTTTTAAAGCAACTTGGATGGACAGCTTTATATCCATAGTGCAAGAGAACACACAGTACATACATTTCTCTACATTTTATCCATTCAGCATAGACACATGGGCCTTCTTGAGTCTCTTCACTCAATAAGGAATAAAGAAAGAGTAATCTGCATCTGTCCACTGGAGGTTAAGTTCAGTGAGTTGAGACTATAATCGCAAACCATTTAAAAGATCATTTTGCCCTTTGAGTACATATCTATTTCCAAAGCATCATTCCTCATATTTCACTGAAGTTCCAAACAGTTTAAGGTGTGTGTATATTTAAAAAATCATTTTTTTGTATTTATAACACACACACACACACACACACACACACACACACACACACACACACCCTTCTGTGCTGAAACTCACAAGAAGTTACCCAAAGAACTTGGAGGGGGGAAAAATGTGTACTTAAAAAAATCTCCTAACATATAAGGAAGAAAATTATTTGGAAACTAAATATGAAAGCAAGATTGGGGAAACAGATAAAGAGGGAAAACTATAAAAATATGTCCATTTTATTTTATCACCCACAAGACCCTGCATTCTGGAAAACCCAATCTGTATTCGTCATATGAAATCAACTCTTAATCAACTTTTTAAAGTTTCATATATGGTATAGTTCCAATTTTCTGATTTTAATGAAAAATCTTACTCTGCATTCTTTTAAATATCTAGTTGTAGCACCTACAACAGTGTGTTTTATCTTAAATACATGGTAATGAAATTAATGTGAGTTCTTTGGAAGAAAAAAATTTTTTTTCAGTACCAGGGCCTTGCACATGCTAGCCCAGTGCTCTATGAGTGAGCTGTACCCTCCAGTCTTTTCAAAAGGATCTAATTTAGAGTTCCTATCTTTTCTAGACAACTGTAGCATGTTTAAAGAGAATTATCAAAGTGCTTTGACAAAGATATCTTACTACCAGGCAAGTATTTCAACCTAAAAACCACACATACATAGCCAGACATGGTGGCACACATCTGTAATATCAGGACTCAGGAGGCTATGGCAGGAGGATCATGAGTTCCAGGCTAGTGCAAGTTACAGCACAACAACCTGTCTCAAAACAAGCACACAGGTTTAGTTATGTTTGAGATGAAGCAATAAATAAAGAAATAGTGAATGATATGTTGAATGAAAGATGAGAAAAGTCAGGTATGCAGTTCTCATTAAATTTCTAGCTTTTCTGAAAAGGACAAAACAAGTGCTGGCAAGGACAAGAATCTGAATGATGAAAAAATATAGGCCCAAAGATCTTGTCCAGAATGTATTTTTTCCAGAAAACAAGAGAATCTCCAAGCAAAGTCTCTGATGGCTGAATTATCAGATGAGTTGAGGAAAATAAAAAGCATACTAGAAGACCAGAGAAGTGATTACTATCTTTAAATAAGAAGAGTTGAATGGTTCTAAACCCTTCAGACCAATGAACTGGACATGATCTTTGGCAACATTCTAGGATGGATTACTAAAGGTAGAGTTTGTGAGAATCTAGAAAAGTGGTAATCTTCAGGAACCAACATGGGGCCATCAAGAACAACTCATATCATGTTAACCTGATCTTTTTTCACAGAACCAAGGAAGAGTATGGAAATACGTTAAAAAAAAAAAAAGAAAAAGAAAAAGAAAAAGGCTAGATTTCAGAAGAACATACCATAAGGTTTTTGTGGTTTTTTATGTTTAATGGAAAAATAAATATGTGGATTTTTAATCCATTCATTCATTTAACAAATATTAAACACCTATTCTATATTAGGCACAATCTTAGGTACTGAGGATAACATAGCAAACAAGTTAGAAATGGTCTCAGTTGTCAGAGAGTTTCTCAACAAGAAAAATCAAAACTAAAAGCCCAAATAAATATTTGCAAGTTTTTGTAATGAAGACTATGAAGAAAACAAAGGCAGAGCAGAGACTGAGAATAGAGGGGACTTTCCTTTAATGGACATGATAAGGTCACTGAAGGGCTATAAGAATGAAAAGAACTACCTTGGTAGGAGGAAGAGTATGGAGACCATTTCAGGAGTGCAAAGGCCCTGAGATGGGGAATGTATTGGGGTGTTGGAGCATTTGAAGGACAGCCGGGGTGGCAGGAGAGCAGTGAGCAATGGGGAGAGTACTACCAGATAAAGTTGGAGAAATTAGAGGGCACTCTTCAAATCACGGGGCCGGGATTTAGCTCAGTTGGTAGAGCGCTGCGCTGCAGTCTCTGAGGTCCCGAGTTCAATTCCCAGCACCACAAAAATGAGAGAAGGACCTGGCAATCCACTCCCAAGGCAATCCCGAAACAGCCATTGAAAGCCCTATGAGGGTCGCTATGAGTCAGATACCGACTGGACGGCACCTAACAACAACAACAACTTCATATCACGACATGGAGAACGGGAATTACAGAAGGTTCTAGTGGTCTGTTCTTTGGACATTTTTACCGATGGTTTATAATCTATTTTATCAATTATTTAAAATCATTATCATCTTGAAATACAATAAAAAAGAACAAAGGGAAAAAGCATTGATTTGGCTGACAAAATTAGGCTCCCTGTAGTACGACAGATATGAGGTTGGCTTCTGGTCTGGGCCTGTGTTTAAAATCTAGCCTTAACATTCCCTCTATGAGCTTGGACAAGTTGTTTAACCTCTCTAAGCCAGGTATCAAAGAACAGGGGATTAGACTCCAACAGCTCAGGTAAGTCTTTCATATTACATAATAACCTGCTTGCTGCATTGGGTTATATGTGGTTTGTTTGCTAGGCCAGGAAACTACTCTGGCAGCTTTCCTCCTGAGTTTATTTTTGTTCATTGCCCAGCTTCTGACAAAATTGTTTGTTTATAGACCCAAATGCAGCTCCTTATATTTATTTTGCTTCTATCACCAGTAAGTGATACTCTCAGGTTAACTTGTTGATCTAAGGACTGAGAAATTTATTTTAGCCAAATTCTAGAAAAAAAATTTAGCCTTTTATTTCTATTATTATCATTAGAAAAGAAAGTGCTAAAAGCTAAGATAATATCTTAAAGATTCAATTTGTATCATTTTCAGTATTGAACTACTATACCAAAATATTTCTTTATTCTTTTAATGTGGGAAAGATGAAACCATTCAATGTAAATGATAGATTTACATTGCTAAAAACAAAAATAAAAAAATCTACAATCTCAGGATTCTAGTGAGAAAGGGATATCCAGTAACTGTTGTTGTTAGGTGCTATCAAGTCTGGTCTGACTCATAGCGACCCTATGTACAACAGAAGGAAACATTCACTGACACTGCATCATGCCCAGCACTATGTCAGTGTGTCTCTGCTATTCACAGGGTTTTCAATGGCTGATTGCCTTGGGATTGCTTTGGGAGTGGATTGCCACATCCTTCTACCATTTTGTGGTGCTGGGGATTGAACCCAGGGCCTCCAAGAGTGCAAAGCAGCACTCCACCAACTGAGCTAAACCCCAGAGCATTTATCCAGTAATTAGAGAAAGAAATGTTAGGCAGTAATACTTCTGTAATATTGACTACTGAACAATAAAAATTCAAAGTAGTTTCACTTAATAAGAAAAATTACATCATATTAGCATTTTAGGGGTTAAATTCAGTAACTCCCTATAAAATCTTACTTTACTACCTTTTCTAAGCATTTTTGTTAAGTAAAAAAATTTTTTTCAGTACCTGGGGGAGCTGAACACAGGACCATTGTGCTGCACCTACAACCCCATTTTTTCTTGAGACTTGTTGTTAGGTGCTGTCCAGTTTGGTCTGACTCATACCGACCCTCATAGGGTTTTCAATGGCTGTTTTGTGATTGCTTTGAGGGTGGATTGTCATATACTTCTTCCATTTTAGCGATGCTGGGACTTGAACTAACAAGCATGGCAAACCCAGTAAGCCACACTTAATATATTTTTTAGGGTGGGGGGCTTTTAGGGGGGGCTTAATATATTTTTTAGGGTGGGGGGTGGAATGCACGTCTACATTCTTTCTTGTTATATCTCTGAAGTCCTATATCTCCTAAGATGAAATCAGGAGAGCTTCCCAGGGGAGAATAGTACAGGGTCCTCAGAGGGCAAAGCAGCATTCTACCAACTGAGCTCAACCTCAGCCCTTCCTTCTTGAGATTAGGTCTTGTTAAATTATGCAGTCTGCTTCTGCCTCCTGACTCACTGGGATTACAGGCATGTGATACTGCACCTGGCACAACTAAAACATTTTTTGATGGTGCTTTAGACTTGACCTAAGTTTCCTATTTTCTCTATGTAAGTATGGTTGGGGGTGATGAATTTTTCCTTGAGCCAGTATATATTAATTTTTGCATTTGAAATGTGCCTTTTAAGACATCCTATTGTAGTTGTTGTTAGGTGCCATCGATGGGTGTCTGACTCATAACAACACTACATACAACAAGTGAAACAGTATTTGATAGTGCTTCTCTGGTATTCATAGGGTTTTCAATTGCTTATTGTTTTTTGGGAGTGGGTTGCCGGGTCCTTCTCCCAAAGACATACTAAAGAATAGATTATTCATATTAAACAGTTTTATTTAGCTTATTCAGTACTAAGAGGTTAAGCTTAGGGTCTTGCAAATGCTAGGTAAATGCTCCACCCTGAGGCATACTCCCAGCCCCTTTCTTACTTTTGGATACAGGGTCTAGTTAAATTGCACAGGCTGCCTCTGGCCTGGAACTCAAACCTCCTGCCTCTGCCTTCCAAATTGATGACCCCAACTGTGTGTCACAGCATCTGGTTATTTACCTTTATGTAAAAAGTTTGTATTATTTATATTAAATGGAAGGTACAGCTTGGATTTCCTATGATTTGCTTAGACTTAGAGAAACTATGTGATGTTTAATTAGAAATCTCCTAGGCCAGCAAAGCTGCTTGCTTTTCCTCATTCAAAATTGTGCTACGTGTTGTGTTTTGCAGCTTCTCTGAGACCTGTTTACTCCCAGTGCTCAGTCTGATCTAGGTGGGTTTCACAAGACTATCCTACTCCATTCTTTCCAAGTTGTGGTTTATCTTACAGGGTCTGGCATAATTTCTAATTCCTCACTTAAGAACCTAGTTTCACACCCTTCAGTCCAGCACATTCAAAAGTTACAATGGGGTGGAGATAGATCTCCCTTTTCCATTCTGCCCCTTTACACTTGCTTCCTGCCATGAACTGCCACACCTGGCTTCTCCACCATCTTCTGCTAAATCAGACTCATGTTCTTATAATGATGAAAATCCAAGATACTTCCTCAAATCATTCTGAGTACAAATTTTCTAAGTGATTCAAGGCCTACAATTTTCACTTCCTCTCTGTGTCTACCACCTAACTGTACCTGTATTTTTATAAACTTGTTCTTTTAACTATTAAAATGCATGGCAAAATACTGGAAAGGAATATAACAAATGTTCATAGCAGTTACTTCTGGAAGATTACAAAATGGGTCTTGGGAGGAGCGGGGTTGGGCTAGTAAAGAAAATGGTAATTTGGACCTTTGGGGGATAATGATTCTTCATAATCTTTAGTCCTTTCTAAATATTACATAACAAATTTGTGTTTATCCTATAAAACCATGCTAGGAAATACATAAGCAAATTTAACATGGAAAGCATGACAAATCTGACATGAAGTTGTAAAATTCAGTACAAAATTTATGATATTAGTATTTTAAACTTTTTGAAAGGCAAGTTCTATGAGAGTAGAAAGCTTTAAGGGAAAAACTGGATACAGAACTTTGAATGACAATAAAAATAAATGTTGCCATAATTTCTTCCCTCAAATACTTAGTCCCATGCAAAATCCCTAGCTGTTGCTATGCTGTCCTATGGTCTACCCATGTGTCTCTCCCCATAACTACAATGTCACTCCTTTAAAACCCTCCAATGGCTTCTTCACATTACCCTTGGGAGAATAATATAAATTCCTTACTATGAGCTCCTTGCCCTAAATGGTCAGGATTTTGACAATCTCAGAACCTCAGCACCTGTGATTCCCCACCAGCTCAGTGGCCTCATCTTATTGGCACTTTCTTTCTCAGCATAAAAACTAGTTCCTGCTTTGGGGAGTTGAACTTGCTCTTCATCTAGAATGATCTACCCTTTGATTTTGGTGTAACGTTCTCATCATTCATGATTACTATCCCCAAGTGATCCTATAAACTTATGTCATTACTTCCCTAGTACCATATTCAGCACCATTTTGTTTAGTTTCTGAGATTTTATTTGTATTTCATTGCTGTCTTATCTACTATAATGTAATAAACTCCAAAAGGCCGAAGTTTTGTCTTGTATCCCAATGTATACCCATTACCTAAAATGTGACCGGCACACAGGTCTTCAATGAACATTTGTTGAGTGAGTGGCTGAGGAATCTAAATATTCAATCAAGATTCCTAGGCATGAGAATGGTTATTCCAACTCATCCAAAACCTTGCGATGGCAAACTGCAACCCTGCCTCCCAACACCTCCCTCCCTCCCAACAGAAATCTCATCTCAAATTTCCTTGGAACATACTATTTAAAAAGCATATATTCCATATTAGCTGTTGTAAGAAATGTAAAAAATCGGAGCCTCTTACAATATGTGTTTTTTAATGCACATGCAACAAGCAGCATTGTTCCCTTTAGAAACCTTTCTTATCTTTAAGTCAGTCCTTTGTGTGCATTTTTATTAAGTTCCTTCTATGTAAAACTGCATGTATTGGGGTCCAGAGTGAGGAAACCAGTGTGATCTGCCCTATGTTAGCACTCTCAGAGATGGATTTGGCTCTGTGCGTTTCTTAGGATGCTGACTCACTTATGGGTTCTTCGCCTCTACCAAAAAGCAATTTTTGCCATTTGCTATAAAAATAAGATTTAAGGCCAATCTTAATAAAACTTACCAGATTAGTGTTTAGAGCCAGGAAGTAAAGTAAACTTTGGGATAAAATGAATAGCAACCAGATCAAAGTGTCAAATAAAAAAGTTCATAAACTTTGGATTTTGTCAAAATGAAGCTTGGAATTCAAGTATCAGTTTTTATGGATCAAGCCATTATAAATCTTATATAAACTTTCTTGAGAACACACATAGGTTTGTGGAGAATGATGATTTAGGCTCATACTTTTTGTCTAAGAAATATAAATTTAATTATGAATCTTAATAGTTTTATTTAAAGCAAGCTATTCCTTCTTCAAAAAAATTTTTTACTGTTTAGCCAGAAAATAAAATACTTATGAATTATTCTTCTTTGCAAAGTGATTATATTACAGATAAATAGCTAGGCTAAACTTTAGAAACATAATAACATTTGAATAGTACAAGAATACTCCTCAGGTAATATCTATAGAATAAAGTCTCTAAATGATTTTAAATCAGATAGCAATATTATTGTCTAAGGTAATATTAATACCATAAATGTGTATGTATAAATATATATGTACATATACATGCATAAATATATACATACATATGTATACATATATATGAGATAGAGAGAGGAAGATGTAAGTAGAAAGGGAAGGAGAAAGGGAGGGAAGCAGAAAGGGAAGGAAGGATAAGAGGAGAGTAGTTGTGTGTGTGTGTGTGTGTGCGTGTGTGTGTGTGCATAGGGAGAAGGAAAGAAAGAATGAGAATGGGTATAAGTCAAAGTAACCTTTCCTTGGGCTAATTATTTCATTATGAAGATGTGCCCCAATTTCTAAAGAACTTTCTGGTTTGTAATAAAATGCACTTTAAAAAGACCATAAAAACACAAATTTCATTGACAGGCTATAATGGGATTCAGAAAAAGACACAGTGAATATAGACTTAGGTGCACTTCCATGCTGGTGATTTTTCTTTTTTAAAATGTAAGCCACTAATATTTCCTTTAAAAAATTTTAAACTGAAAGTTGCATATTAATATTATACACAAACTGAAACATAAGTGACTTTGAGCACAGCGTACACATGCTTACATAAACTCAAATAGTTACATATTTTTAAACAATTTGCATTTAACATACAAAAGTTCTAAAATACATAAAAGCATTAACACTTTCTATAAAACTACAGTTAGGACATCAATTTGCTACAAGCATATAAAAACATCAAGTGCTTTCTTGGAGTTTCAAGTTACCTCTTCAGAACATCATCTTGCTTGCATATATAGTCCTAAATCAGTATGGACTTTGTTTTTCCTCAAGAGGTTTATTTTCCAGGTACATTATAAGCTCAAGAAAACAGACTCAACAATAAACGCAATATAATGTTATAACAACTTAATTGCACATAATGCTTTAAAGTAGGTTTGGATGAAGTTCTCAAATACTTTGGTATATGTTCTTCAGGGACTTCTAGAAATAACAGAAGTTCTAAGTCCCTTTAATCCCCATTTTGCATTAAAATGGACAAGTCTTTGGTTAACATTCTAAATTTTGGGCATTTATTATCAATTAAAATGGTCCCCAAACCAATAAATGGTGCTGATGTATTACTAGCTCACAAGACTTCATTTGTTTCTTATGCAGTTGGATGCTATAAATATTCATTGACTATACCACTGACAGTTTCAATCTTTCACTTACAAGCAGAGAAATCAATAGGTTTATTTCTCCGTGAATTTTCTGTTGTAACCTAAACTGTACAGTAATTTGCAGTAACTATAGATACTGTTCCACAGTATATGTGATTAAGATTACAAAGATGTACAGCATTAAATTTAGAGTTAGCTTATTCTAGTAAGTCAATATTAGGCTGTAGATGAATCTGCATTAACTACAGTAGGCTGTCAGGTAATGTTTGTTTAGAAACCCCAAACCATTCCACATACAAGAGAACTGTTGAAAATGTATAAAACAGCAGATATACAAGGAGAACACCAAACATACTTTATTAGCACAAAAAAGCAGCCATAACAAGGCACAGCAAGCAGAAACATACATTAGCAAAGGGTTAGTGTTGCATACAAATATAGCTTTTCTTTTTTTGTAGCCTTGGCAATAGCCATAGGGATATAAAGTAACCTTCTGTAGCTGCCGGTATAGAAACTAAGGAGCACTCACCAGCAGTACAGAGCACATTAACCAAAAGACACGAGAATGGATTTGGCTACTGTAGTGCAAAATGTCTAAGACAGAACTGAAAATTCAGTTCAATACTAAGAAGCAAACACTAGAACTTGGTAATACTTCCCAAAGCACTCACTCAAGTTGTATTACATACTATTCTAAGTGACAAAAAGGTGCTAAGTTATTTACAGATACAATGGTTGTACAGTACCTTTTAAATCTGCAACTTAGGTTTCAAATTTTCCATTAAGAATTAACTGCACTGAAATTCTATAAATTATACTTAAGCAATTCATCTATGAGAGCTTACAACAAAGAGATAAATACCGACATCCAAATTATTAATTGTAGTTTAACCAAATCTCAACATCAGCAACCACTCTAGTTACTATTATGACTTGTCTGGGCATCTCCTAGTCTCATTTTTTTCATGGTTCACAAACTCATCATGGGCATAGGAAAAGATTGAACTTTAATGAAACAATGTTTAGACTGCACATGACAACTTAAAAAAATATCACACACAAGACTACAGTTGCAGCAGCTATTCCAAATGCCTGTTTTAAGTTAAAGCACTCATTAAAAAAATTAATGCTGAGGGCCTTTAAATAAAATTCTACTACTAGCTTTTTATGTCTGAAATTTTAAGAATGACTATTTAGAAAACCTGGTTTACTTAACAGTACCTTTTCCAGAAGAGAAAAGGAGACTGACTATAAACTACATCAACACTTAAGTGAACTGCACTATGCCCTTGTGGCCAAAAAATTGCAATTTTTTTTCTTTCTAAAAGGAAGGCAGTCGTTTATTTATTTTTTTGGACTTCCGAAGCTTGATTTATAGTAACTACAAACATCACCACTTTTGGAAGGTTATAGAAAAATTCTTAGAAAAAATAATTTCAAACATTAGTCACACTGTTGAAATACTCATCCAATATTAATAATTCATTCTTCTGTAAGAAATAGAATTCTTCATAGCAAATGCCCCCAGCGTCGCCTCACTCAATTACTACAGCCATTTAAAAACCAAATTTAGCTAAACCAGCAAATGTTTTTGCAGCCTTACTGAACATCTGTAGCTCTATTCTGTTGTTTCAATAGGCACCACATTTGAGTAAGTAACAACAGATTGCATCTGACAGAAGCTAATAACTATGCTTATATACTGTGTGGAAAATCCTAGCACTGATACTGTGCTTCCTACAGGTGTACTGTCTGATGCACATGGAAGCAGACCTGGCTAATGCCCTTTGGGGACAGGAGAATTTACTTTGCCTTGACCGGTTCTCGTTCTAACCAGCGAACTCTAACTTTTTGTTTATAATGATACTCTTTTAAAAAATCCTGTAACATTGACGGTAGGGGGAGCCCATCAATTCCATCATACGTGGTGCACCTGCAGATTACTGCCCGGCAGATATACTGCAGGCTGAAAGGAAAAGTCCTATTCAGTGATATAGTAAGCAACGGTTCAAAAAACATGCAAGAACTGGGATCTTTATAATGTTCTAGAAGTCCTGTTACAGTGGAGGAATGAAACACACACGGGTCATGGGCATCAAAACTGAAATTGTGATTCCACTGTTCAATTCGCGCATGCAGGGATCTGTTGTAGCGGCGGAAGCTCACAGAGAAGAGGTAGTCCTCTTGCGCAGAGTCCCTGAGCAAAAATGTGCCTTCAGGTTTCCCTTCGAGAAGGGCTTCTGCTTCATAACGGTCCATCACTCCCCAGTAACAGGGATTCCCTGTAATCTGAAGCAAATCTGGCACAAGGCAGTGTATGTAATCAATCTGGGTATGGACTTTCCAAGCACCCTGTCTGCTAACATGGGCATGGCTGTCTCCAGACACCTGGCGCTGCTTCTGCCTCCGTGACTGCAAACACAGGGTGGTTGTGTCCTCTTCTGAGTCACAACTAGCTTGTGGAACTGCAGAACTGTCCCCACTTATTTCCGTCATTCCAGGAGCTAACTTTGGTCCCAGTTTATATAATGGATTAACCTGTGCAGTAGCTTCAAATGTATGTATTTGTGCATTGGGAGGGGGATCCACCCCTTCTTCAATACTAAGCCGTCTTCTCTCTCGAAGCCTATCTTCTTCATCTTCTGTAGAAACCAAAGATGGATCAAAAGTATCAAAAAATGTTGAATGGGGGCTCACAGGAGCTGTATGCTGTTTAATCAAATGCCATTTTTGGGCTAAATCTGAGCCAGCAGGAAAAGGACATTTCTCCAGCATTAATTCAGAAAGATGAATTTTTCTTTTATTGGAAAACAGGGGCTTTGACTGCTTGCTGTAAGTTCTCATGGGGAAACACAAACCCACAGTGTCTTGCAGCCTCTGTCTCAGAGAGCGGCTCCCTACGGTTCTGCTGGACACACTGTCCATATCGTGCACAGAGCTTACTCCGTAGCGCCTCTCTCGCCTTTGAAGTCCACTTCGAGTTCTACCAAATTTTTTATCAGTATCCAATGAACTCTGAGTCTTTGTTGAACAGGAATGTTTTTTCTTCCCACTCCATGGGGCATGTCGAGAGTAGGAATCTCTTCGTGTAAGTCTTGTTCCTGGGGTGACACATGAATCACTCTCTTTTTCAATGCTTATTTCAACAATCTGAGGGATTTCGGCAGCACAATTTTGGTTTCTCCTTGAAGAATTCTTTGAAGGGCTTAATCCCAGTTGTAAGGCAACATTTTCTCTTAAGGGACTGCTTTGTTGCTGAGGAGCTGAGTCTCCCAGGCTGATGTTTTTCTCTTTGACAGACAAACATCTGTTGGAGTTCATGTCCACATTTTCACTACGGCTTCCTCCCTCATGACTGAAGAGATTCTGACATCTGTATTTGAAGTTATTCCACATTTTCCCCACTTTATCCATGGATTATAAGATCTAAAGACAAGAAAGAAAAAGGAGAAAAATTAATTAAAGTGGCACCTGAAGCTAGGAAGAAAGGCAGTACCTTCTCCCCCTCATTGGGAATTTCAGTGATATGGTCAAGAATTCGCCACATGTTGCCTGCTAAAGTGGTAAGGCAAATGTTCTGCTTGGCAGCAGTAAGACCACCAGGCCTTTTAGTGCCACTGGCCATTACTCAAGCCAGTCCTCATGTCCCACTTCCTTTCAACAGAATCCTGAGAATTTAGGTGACAGGAAACAAGCTCTCAGTTAAGCTGGTGGGGTGGGGGTTCCCCCAGGCATTGACCTAATTTCATTATCACACTGATCTTTGTATCCTTACTTCAAGTAATTGAAATGCTATCTCAAGTATTTAAAAGGGAAAATGTATATTGTAGCTAATTTGTACTCAACTTTTCAAAAGTTATAATCAGAACCCCATCTGTGTAACACCTTAGAATCAGTTCAAAAAACTTTAAATAGTAATTTTCCCAATTTAACTTAATCCTTTCCCTGATGTTTGAAAGATAACAGTTTAAATCATTTAAAAACCCATATCTTGTGCTCTTTTTTTTCTTTTTCTTTTTCTTTTTGTATTGGGAGGTTGAACCCAGACCCTTGAACATACTTGCAAGCGCTCTATCACTGAGCTATATCCCCAACCCCTTTTTTATTTTTTTATCTTGAGACAGGGTCTTGCTAAGTAACACAGGCTGCCTCTGGCCTGGAACTTGCGATCCTCCTGCCTCTGCCTCCCAAGTTGCTAGAATTATAGGTATGTACTAACAGCTTGGTCCTCTTTTCTCTCTTAACGCCTATGCCTGAAATTATATTAAAATCTTTTTCTCAATGAACTCCATCTCTGGTTCAAAAAAAGAAAGAAAAAACCTGTATCTTTCCTCTTCACTGCATAATGCATCATATTTTATCCATGATTTTGAAAAAGGAGTTTGTATAAAAAGGAAAATAGGAAGAGAATATGAAATTTAGGCTTAAATGGAAAGATGTCTTTAAGCCCCTTCTCCCCTTTTTTTGGTGGGGGTTGACCCAGGGCCTTATGCATGCCTTAAACTTCCTAAGTGCTGTTCTTGGACTCTTGGAAGAGTAAAAATAATTGAGTAACGGAACAAGCTGTGATACTATAGTAATTAGCAAAACAAAGGCAAAAAAATCACACATTCTGGTATCTTTAGACTTGGTCCTCAAAAAATAAACAAACAAAAACCGGACAAAAAAACAAAAAACAAAAAACCCAAAGCAGTTTATGGTATTTCACAAAAAATTCTTTTGAGATTACAACATGCACATTGTCTCATTCAGTAACTGGAAAGTCAATGTTAGAAGAAGTGGGAAAATCTAAACTTAAATCCAACTGTTCTTACCACTGCTATCATGATAGCAGAGAACTTTTTTTTTTTGGAAAAAGGTGTCTATGTTGTCATTTAGTAAGTGCAATACTTTAAACTTTTTTCAGAAGTTTACTCATATTTACCATCTTATTATGGACTGTTCTTCACAATTTAGCACCAGTATTAGAAAATGACTTTGAGTATGTTTTCTTACAGTGATGGAAATCATCAGTGCTGATGTTTCCATAACTTTAATTCTTTGTCCCAAACACTTGCATTTTCAAAAAGTTGACTAGAGTTAAGAGGAAAACAGAAAATAAACTTCCTTAAAATGAATTATATATCTTCCGATTAGCTTCCTAGAGAAATGGCTCCTGGACTAACAATGCTCTTCGACTAATGACAATACCCATAGAGGCAATATCTACGATATCATGAAAGGTACTTTATTCTTTATTAAAAGCATACTGTTAGGCATTGGAAGTCTGCATGGAAGTTGGTATATATTCTAACAAAATCTATTAGATGAAACTGTTAAATCACATTGAACTCTTACAATATTTGCCTCCTGTTTATTATAGAAATCTTTATGTAAATCTCAAGGTGTTTCTGAACTTTACATCTTGTTATTACTTGTTGTTGTTGTTGTTAGGTGCCGTCGAGTCGGTATCCGACTCATAGTGACCCTCTGTACAACAGGGGAAACACTATTGTCAGTGCTTCTCTGCTGTTCATAGGGTTTTCAATGGCAGATCGATTTTTGGGAGGGGGTTGCCAGGTCCTTCTCCCAAGCCTACAGTACCTGGTGTTCCCAGGCGGTCTCCCATCCAGGTACTAACCAGGCCTGACCCTGCTTAGCTTCCAAGATCTGACAGGATCGGATGCCACAGGGCTATGGCTGCAGTGTTATTACTTATTTGTGTTAAATTAAGATTTCAGTTCCTTGCTCATATTCTTGCCATTTACAGCCGCCTAATTCTTGTCATGGGCTGGGATTTAGCTCAGTGGGTAGAGCGCTGCGCTGCAGTCTCTGAGGCCCCGAGTTCAATTCCCAGCACCGCAAAAATGGGAGAAGGGCCTGGCAATCCACTCCCAAGGCAATCCTGAAGCACTCAGCCATTGAAAACCCTATGAGGGTCTCTATGAGTCGGATACTGACTCAGCACCTAACAACAACAACAAACAATTCCTGCCACATTCTTGGTGACTGTAGGTCTTTGCAGAAATACTCTTGCAATACCCTAGCCCCTTTCTATCCCAGTTTTTTTCTTCACATTTCTTTAAAGGTTTGTGTTTTTTCCCCAATACTGGGGGTTGAACCCAGGGTTTCACGCATGCTAGGTAAGCATTCTACCACTAAGTCACATCCCAATCCCCTTATGTTATTTTTTTATTTTGAGATAAGAGTCTCACTTTGTTGCACAGGCTACCTTAGGCCTCGAACCTGAGATCCTCCTGCCTCAGCCTCGTGAGTCCCTGGGATTACAGATGTGTGCTACTGTGCCTGGCTATTTTCAAGATATTTTTATTTTTTATCTAATTCATATATTCATAGTTTCAAGGTTAAATACTACTAGAAGTCTTCTAACTAAAAAATAAGAACCACCTGCCATACTCTTCTCATTCCCAGAGATGGAAGAAAATTATTTTAAATTCTTTTAGCTGTTTCTGCTGATATTTTTCTCATTTCTAGATAACACATTTATATTACTATTCCTTGGTTTTTCAGTTTTAGACATTATCCACTGACTTCATAATATGGAAGGTGGATGGTATTTGAATTTTTTTTTTTTTTAGGTACTGGGGGTTGGACCCAGGGCCTGTGCTTGCATGCTCTGCAAGTGCTGGACCACTGAGCTGCACCCCCAGCCCATTTTTTACTTTTTGAGATAGGGTTTTGCTAAGTTATGCAGACTGCCTCTGGTCTTGAACTTGCAATCCTCCTGCCTCTGCCTCTGGTCTCGAACTTGCGATCCTCCTGCCTCTGCCTCCTGAGCCACTGGGATTACAAATGTGCACCACTCCACCTGGCTGGTATTTGATTTTTTTAATCGTAGCACTAATGTACATTTTTTTCTGACCCTTTCTCCCCAAAATAAAGTACATTTTTGGTTAAATTAATAATTGTTTTCCTTATGACCATGTGAATATTATAAAGTTAAGCCATTTTCCTTTCTTGTACAATGATTTGTTTTTCGTAGAATAACTGCCTCTTTTTTGTTGGCTTGGTTTTCTCAGTATCTACTGCATTCTTTCTCAAGTTCTTTTAACAGAACCATAAAACAACTCTCAATAACGTCAAAAACTGCCTATACAGTGCTGTCTTATGACTTTCTTTTACCATTATTCTAGCAACTCCCTTTTCTTCTCTCATGAAAATGTTGTATTTCATCCTTATTTTCTATTATTTGAGAATAAAATGGTTGGTTGGAAATAATATATCCTCGTAAGTTTCAAGGCATCACTCCACTATTTTCTAGCTTCCAGGATAGCTGTTGAAAAGTCTAATACCAGGCCAACTCCTAGTCTTCTGTATGTGACCTGTTTTAGTTTTCTGAAAAACAATAGATGCTTCTCTCCTCCTCGGTGTTGGCTGTTTTCATTTATTGTGCTAAAGCTCCTTCAGTGTCCTCCATATTGCTTTCCTCTTTTCCTTTTCAACGTTCTTGTCATTAAACACTACCCCTTTGATCTTTTGAATATTTTCTATTTTCTTTTCCACTTTACATTTCTTTTAATTTTCTATTTTCTGGTAGATTTCTTTAGCTTCACTTTCCAACACTTTTATTGCAGTTCCAATATTTCCTACCATAATTTTAATTTCTTAGACCATTTTCTTGTTCTCTGAATACTTTTTTTTTTTTTTTTTTGTGGTACTGGGGGTTGAACCCAGGGCCTCAAGCTTGCAGGCTTTGCAAGTGCTGTACCACTGAGCTGCACCCCAGCCCATTTTTTTACTTTATTTGAGACAGGGTCTCACTAAATTACACAGACTGCCTCTGGTCTCGAACTTGCGATCCTCCTGTCTCTGCCTCCTGAGCCGCTGGGATTACAGGTGTGCGCCACCGTGCCCATCTTGAATACTCCTTTTAAGAGTATCCTATTCTAGATTCTTGGATGTAATACTCTCATTTTTCTGAGGATAAAGACTTTCAAAATGTTTTCTTATCTTTTCTCTAACACGTTAAAATATTTTAATCTGTTTCTTCTCAGCACCTTTTTTCTCCTTGAATCTTTAAATCTCTATTTTGCACTTTAGAGCTTTTGGACAAATGTCTGATGCTCCCTGGCTGAACATTAGAACTACAATGCTGATCAGAAACTCTGCTTGCATGGGTAGGGTTTGTCAATGGCCTGCTTCATTACAAAGTGATGAAACAGTGAGTTGTTTTTTGTATTAGGGGATCCCCAAAAGTCAGTATCTGTAAGCTTTATCTTCTGGCTGGCAAATTATACCAGGGGGAAATGCTCCAAGCTCCTGTTTAGGTCATATGTACCTGACTGCCATGTTGTGAGAACCTTGGAATGGGGAATGATGAAGTCTTATCTTTGATATTCAGACTATCACTAAGTGTTTATTTTTAAAAAGGTATCCTTACTTTTCCCTGCAGCTGTAGCCCTGTGGCATCCGATCCCGTCAGATCTCGGAAGCTAAGCAGGGTCGGGCCTGGTTAGTACCTGGATGGGAGACCTCCTGGGAACACCAGAAGCTGTAGGCTTGGGAGAAGGACCTGGCAAACCCTCCCAAAAATCGATCTGCCATTGAAAACCCTATGAACAGCAGAGAAGCACTGACAATAGTGTTTCCCCTGTTGTACAGAGGGTCACTATGAGTCGGATACCAACTGGACAGCACCTAACAACAACAACATCCTTACTTTTCAAAGATATCTCAACTTTAGCTATGACTGAATCTCTCGCATTAAATTTCCTTCAAGCTCTGAATCTTTATGTCTATAAGCACACCACCCTGACTCCAATCCTGTCTGATCTTGGAAGCTAAGCCTAGTTAGTCCTTGGATGGAAGACTGCCTGGGAATACCAGGAGCTATAGGCTTGGGAGAAGGACCCAGCAGTCCACTCCCAAGACAATCAGCCATTGAAAACCCTATGAATAGGATAGAAGCACTGACATAATGTCAGACATGGCACAATGTCAGGTAGTGTTTCATTCTGTCATATATAGGGTTACCATGAGTCAAACTTGACTCAACAGCACCTAATAACAACAACTAAACCTTTAATTTTATCCAAAGTAAAGGAATGGTGGTTTTCTGGCTACTTGGGGTAAAGGAGGACAAGACAGGTGGATAGATGGATATATATATATAGAGAGAGAGAGATTATCAGCATTCCTGCCCTGACCTTTGAATTGGCACTAGATCATGGGCCTGGCTTTGGGTAGCTCTGGTCTAGAGCTGTGCTGTCAATTTATGTGGGTATCAGTCTTTAGATTCTCATTTGTGCCACATATTAAAATGGTAATAGTTTGGATATAATTGGTCAAATATATTGTCAAAATTAACTTCATCTCCTTTTTAATTTTTAAATGTGGCTACTAGGAAATTTTAAGTTAAATTTATAGTTCAGATTATATTCTACTGAATGATACAAGCTTTAGAGCTGAAGTCAGCAAATTATAGCCTGAGAGACAAATATGGCCTGTGGCTAGATTTTGTATGGACTCGAGTAAAGAATGGTGATTACGTTTTTAAAGGGATTAAAAAAAATCAAAAACATCCCACAAAGAACATTTGACAGAGACTATATGTATGTAGCCTGCAAAGCCTAAAATATTTTCTTGTTTTATTTAGTTCTTTACTTGCAGTGTTGGGAACTGAACCCAGGGTCTTAACCCATGCTAGGAAAGGAAGGGCTCTACCACTGAAGCTATATCCCCGACCAAAGCCTAAGATATATTCTATCTGGCCCTTTTCAAAAAAAAGGTTACTGACTCCGGAGTGGTATGTAAGATAATAAACTATATGCCATTCTAGATACAAGAAAAGTCATATTCAAGAAATCTAGGAGTCTCTCTTCTCCATGTTTATAAGATAAATTTTATTGTCCCCTAAAGGTATTTTTCTGAGAAGCAAACTATACATGAAAAATGACCATCTGTTTTAGAAAATGATCAAATCTAAAACCTCTCATACAACTCTTTGTGAGCTGTATGAACAACCAGCACACACGGAAGACACCTGAACTTGCCAGGGCACAGAAGGCATTTTCTAACATTGAACCTCTGGTTCAGTTCCACAGAGGACACAATTTAGTTATTTCTCTCTTCCTAAGCTGAAGAGTGTTACCAAATTGCATCACGACAAAATATTCTAATTTAAAGAAAGCTATTATGCATCCATATTTCTTGGGGAAAGACAGTGGATTTTTCTTGACATGAGAATGCTGTGTAGACAGATGTTATACTAGGAAATTAAAAAAATGCTGACAGTGCTTTATAGAATAGTTCACTCAAGAATTAAGAAGGCATTTCAACTATCTTAATATTTACAATGTCACATTTGAGGTTCTTTTGTTAAATTTTTGGCAATGTATTTAGTATAGAGCTGAAATCCCATGAGAATTGGATTACAACTCTATTACTTTATGGTTTATATAAAATTACACAGGGCTTTAAAAAGTACTGATTCCAGAAGGAGAGTTCATTATTACAATCCACATTTCTATACCTTCAGTCATACTTTTAAGTTTTAACTAACTAAACAAATTTGTAAAAAGTTGTTCCTTCCGCCAAGGATTCGTAACTTAAAATTGATTTTGCAATACCTTTGTAGGTTAAATGGAGTTTGTTGAAAAAAACTGTATTTAACAGGATAAACTATAAATCTGAATTAAGGAAAATTAGAGGTCTAATTCCATTACTACAAAAATTTACATATACAAAAAACTAAAGGATAAGGTCAATGGTCCTTTTAGTGCCAAATAGTATCTATCACAAAATTTCCACAAAACTAATTAAAATAGTTCCCAGGAGGTCATTTCAAAGGAACTTAACCCAAGTTTTATGAGAAATAAGTGCAACAAGTTTTAAGACAACATTGCATACCTCAGTGGGTAAAAAGGAAGAATATGACCCAACTCATATCCTTTTCTACCCTTGAGTCTACTTAGCTATAATATCTTTCCACTATAAAGTCCCTCAGTCACAGTAACAAAAAACTGGATCACGTGGACTGATGAAAGTATTTCTGTGTCAACTCAATTACAGGAGACTGGAATTTTTATTACTATTTTGGTGGCATTTCAATAATGCATGGAAAAAGATAATAAATATTAATACTATTAAGACTGAACCAGAAGTCCAAGGGTGCATGGCTGTCATAGCTACAAGTCCCTTACAAGAATCTGAGAATCATTTGATTTTTTTAGAATTTATTTTTAATTGTTTATATATACTATATTTTGATCTGGTCTATATTAACCAATTTGATGGCTATGTATCCTTAATACTGCTGTTTGTTTAATATTAGGTTGAACTATATAAAATGGCCGTTTTGTGGGTAAAAATGGTCATATAATTCAACCTTGTAGTTAATCCACCATAATATAAATAATATACTAATACAGTAGACAATGTATATATACACTCAAAAAAGTATGGGGCTCTCTGATCTAATGGATCCAGATACTTACTATCAGTTGAATTGTGCTTTCACTAAGTTAGTTATGTTAGGTTCCAAAACTGTCCATACCATTTACAATTATATAATCTAATTAAATGTTAACATAATAGAATATGGAAGGATTGGGAGTCTGACTAATGATTTTGAAATACTAAATGAAAATACTTCATAGAACTGAAAAAGTATAGTATATGGCAAAGATCTAAGGATTCTAAGCTCAGAATGCAGAATGGTTAGAATGCATCAAATGAACAATATGGTTATATTCTTAAAGTAAAATATTTAAGGTATGCCTTCCTTTTTACATGGGCTGGGGTTCAGCTCAGGTGGTATGGTGCTCAATCAGTGCTCTGAGGCCCTGGGTTCAATCCCCAGCACTGCAAAAATGGGAGAAAGACCTGACAACCCACTCCCGAAACAATCACCCATCAAAAACCCTATAAACAGCAGAGAACCACTGACATAGTGCCACACATGGCACAGTGTCAGGAGGTGTCTCATTTTGTTGAAAATAAGGTCGCTATGAGTTGGACCCAATTTGATGGCACCCAACAACATTCTTTTTTACAGTTTCTTGCTTTATTAGATTTACAGACAGCTGGTCTAGATTGTATCAGGTAGGACACTTTCCTCAATAATAATTTAATTAAAATTTATAGTATTGCTAAGATCTAGTAGTACAGTCCTAATTATAGCAGGATGACATGCAGGTTAGTGAACGAGGAATTCTCTGGGAAGTTGCTATTTCAAAATTTTGTCCTTAAGAATGAATAGGAATGAATTAGGACTGTTCTATAGGCAGAGAAGATAGCACCTGCAAATGGCCAGAAGCAGGTAAACCCAGGGCATGAACACTGGCTGAAGTCAGTGGCTTGTTAAGGGGAAGAGTGCCAAGATGAAGCTGCATAGGTAGACAAGATAAACAATGATAACAAGAATGAACGTTGATACTGAACTGAAGAATACTGCAGAAGTCCAAATAAAAGCTTCATCAGGGTGGTGAGATGTTTAGAAGTAAAATCTATAGGATTGACAACTGGGAGTGCAGGATGAGGAGAGGATGGTGTCAAAAATGACAGCTTGGGCAGGTTTCTGTCTTGGACAAATGGATGCATAGAGATGCTATTTCAGACAGAGGAAACCTAAGAGATAGAACTGTGTTGGCAAATGAGAGTTTGGAGAGTGTTAATAAACTTAACTTTAAAATGTGGCAGATGCAGCTATCATGGGGACATCTAAGTGAACACTTACTACTCCAGTATGTGACAATGGAATACTATACACTGGGAAAAATAAACTTTGAAACTACTATATGAAAACACCTCAAGATACAGGCATAGGCAACAACTTTCCAAATAGAACTCTGACAGATTGGGACATAATAGTAAGAAGTGACAAGGAAGATTGCATGAAATTAAAAAGCTTCTGCACAATAAAGGAAACAACAATCAAAGAAAAGATACAGACTACAAAATGGGAGAAAATCTTTGCTAGCTATTCATCTGAAACAGGATTAATATCTAGAATATATAAAGACTTCTGAAAATGAAACACCCCAAAACAAATGATCCAATCAATTAATGGGCAAATGAATTGGACAGTTCTCAAAAGTACAAATATCCAATAAATACATGAATAAATGCACAACATCCTTAGTTATAAGGGAAATGCAAATCAAAACTACACTGAGATTCTATCCTACCCCAGTCAGAATTGCTATCATCAAAAAAATAAGCAACAAAAAATGCTAGCAAGGATGAGGGGTAGAGAAGGCATCCTTATACACTGTGATAAGAATGTAAATTAATTTAGCCACTGTGGAAATCAGTATGGAGGTTTCTTAAAAGACTAAAAATATAACTACTATATAATCCTGTTCTGTTATACCATTCTTGGATATGTACCTGAAGGAATCAAAGTCTACACACAGTAGAGATACCTTAACATCTAACAGCCTAGGTGCCCATCAACATATGAGAGGATAAAGAAAATGTGGTATTTATACATAAAAGAGTATTAATTAGCCATAAAGAAGAAAATGCAGACAAATGAGTGGAACTGGAGATGATCATATTCAGTGAAATAAGCCAGACTTAGACAAATGCCACATGTTTTCTCATGTGCAATATGGATATTTAAAAAAGACATGAAAGTAGAATTGTGATAAGGTCTTTGAATTTGAACTCATTTTAGTACAGGGTATGAGATAGGGACCTAGTTTAATTCCTCTATATGTGGATACCCAGTTTTCCCTGTATCATTGGTTGAAGAGATTGTCTTTTTTCCAAATTCTCTGGCACCTCTGTTGAAAATCCTATGTCTGTAGCTATGTGGGTTTATTTCTGGGTCCTCTATTCTATTCTATAGGTCAATGCACCTGTTTTTGTGCCAGTACTATGCTGTTTTTGTTTCTATGGTTCTGTAGTATAATTTAAAATCAGGTATTACACCTCTAGGATTGTCCTTCTGCCCAGGATTTCTTTGGCTATTCGGAGCCTTTTGGGCTTCCATAATAATTTTAGGATTTTTGTTGTTGCTGTTGTTGTTTCTTTTTGTTTTCTGCAGTTCTGGGGATTGAGCGCAAGGCCTCACACATGCTAGGCAAGCAGTCCACCACTGAGTTGCACCCTCAGCCCCCCTTTTAGTTTGTATTTTGAAACAGGGTCTTAAGTTGCAGAGGCTGCCTCTGGCTTTGGATTTTGGATTCTCCTGCCTCACCCTCCTGAGAAGCTAGGATTACAGGCATATGCCATAGCACCTGGATTAGGATTTAAAAAATTTTTTTTCTATTTCTATAAAGAATGTCATTGCAATAACTATGATGATTGTACTGAATCTGTAGATAGCTTCCATTATATAATGCAGCTACTTTCACCATTTTAATTCTGCCAATCTACAAGCATGGGCAGTCTTTCCATCTTCTAGTGTCTTCTTCATTTTCTCTCTTCAGTGTTTGAAAGTTTTAGTTGTAGTAGTCTTTTATGTACTCGATTAGGTTTATTCCTAGGTTTTAAAAATTTACTTATTTTTAGGCTCTTGTGAATGAGATTGTTGTCTTGGTTTCTTTCTCAGCATGTTTATTATTCATATATAGAAAAGCTACTGATTTTTTATATATTGATTTTGTATTCTGATACTTTGCTAAAAGTGTTTATTAGAACTAAGTTTTCTGGTGGGGTTTTTAGGGTCTTTTAAGTATAGGAGTCTGCAAATAGGGATAATCTGATCACTTCTTATTTGTATTCTTTTTCTTTTTTTCTCTTGCTTTATTGTTCCGGCAAAGAATTCAAGCATCATATTGAATAAGAGTGGAGAGAGGGAACACCCTTGTCTTGTTCCTGATTTTATAGGAAATGCTTTCAGTTTTTCCTCATTTATTATAATATTGGCTATAGGTCTGTTGTAGACAGCCTTCAGTATGATGAAGTATGTTCCTTCTATTCCTAGTTTCTTCAGGGCTTTTATCAAAGGCCTTTTCTGCACCTACTGAGATGATCATGTAATTTCTGTCCCTGATTCTATGTATGTGCTACATTATATTTATTGATTTGCATGGGCTGAACCATCCTTGAGTCCCTGGAATGAAACCAACTTGATCTTGGTGTATGTTTTTAATGTGTTGTTGAGTTTGGTTTTGCAAGTATTTTATTCAGAGTTGGTACATCTATTGTCAGCAGGGGAATTGGTCTACAGTTTTCAGGGTGGTGTCCTTATCTGGTTTTGGAATCAGGGTAATACTGGGTAGAATGAATATGGTAGCATTTCTTCCCTTCCTATTTTGTGGAATAACTTGAGGAGCACTGGTGTTAGTTCTTCTTTAAAGGTCTGATAGAATTCAGCAGTGAGTCCATCCAGTCCTGGGCTTTTCTTTGTTGGGAGACTCTATTACTACCTTAATCTCATTGCTCATTATAGATCTAAGTTGTTTATATACTCTTGGCTTAATTTTGGTAGGTCATATATGTCTAGAAATGTGTCTAGATGCTCTCGTTTATTGGAATATAAGTTTTTGAAGTCTTCCCAATAATCCTCTGAAAAAAATTTTGGTTTGTTTTTTCGAGACAAGGTTTCACTACATAGCCTAGGCTGGCCTCAAATTCACAATCCTCCTGTCTCAGCCTCCCCAAGTGCTGGGATTACTGGTGTGTGCCATCATGCCCAGACTGATCCTCTGAATTTTATTACTGTCTGTTGTAACGTCCCCCCTTTCACCTATAATTTTATTAATCTGAGTCTTCTTTCTTTTGGTTAATTTGGCTAAGATTTTTTCAATCTTGTTCACCTTTTCAAAGAACCAACTCTTTGTTTCATGGATTCTTTACATTGTTCTTTAAGTCTCCATTTAATTTCCACCCTAATCTTTATTATTGCTTTCTATGTGCTAATTTTTGTTTGGTTTGTTTCTGTTTTTCTAAGACCTTGAGATTCATCATTAAGTTGTCTTGAGTTCTGAATTTTTAAACATAAGCACTCACAGCTATAAAATTCTCTCTTAGAATTACTTTTGCTGTTTTACAAAGGTTTTGGTTGTATTTTTGTTTTCATTTGAATCTACTAATTTTTTAATTTCTTCCCTGATTTCTTCAATGACCCACTGATCATTCAAAAGTATATTCTTCACTTGGGTGCTGTGGCACTTGCCTGTAATCCCAGAGACTCAGAAGGCTGAGGTGGGAGGATCACAAGTTTAAGGCCAAAGACAGCCTGCACAACTTAGCAGACCCTGCTTCAAAAATGGAGAAAAAAATGAATAAATAAAAAGGGGACTAGGAGTCTAGCTCAATAGTACAGTACTTGCCTGGCAGGTGCAATGCCATGGATTCAACTTCCTAGTACTGTGGAGGAAAAAAAAGTATACTGCTCAATCTCCATGTGTTTAAATAGTTTCTATATTTCTCTTACTGTTGACTTCTGATTTACTTCCACTGTTATCTGATAAGATACAAGATTATTTTCTTTTATATTTGCTAATACCTGATTTATGGGCTAGAATATGACCTATTTTGGAGAAAGTTCCATTGGTTGCTGGTAAAAATGTGTATTCCAAAGCTGTTGGATGGAATATTCTGTAGATGTCTGTTCAGTCCATTTGATCCACAGTACAGTTTAACTCTGAAGTTTCTTTATTGATAGTCTTTGGATGATCTATCTATTGATAAGAGTGTGTGATACTAAAATCACCCACTATTACTGTATCAGAACCTCTCTGTCCTTTTATGTCCAGTATTGCCTGTTTTATGAAATTGGGCATACTAATTTCCAGTGTGTAAACACCGGGGATGCCAAAAATGTATACACATTTTAAGAGATGTTATCTATATATTAGTTTTTGAAATTAAATTTACAGTAGCAATGTATAGTATGTCCTCTTGTACATGCAGAAATTAAATGACATATTCATCTTTTGTTATATATTGAGTATTATAATTTTTTAATACAGTTAATGTGTATACATTTTTGGCCTTCTGTATTTACAACTGTTACCTTCTTGATGGATTGTTCTCTTTATTAATATGGAGTGATTTTCTTTCTCTCTTCTAATTTTGACTTGAAGTTTACCTTGTCAGATATAAGTATAGGTGCATTTTCTTTCTTTTTAGCTTCCACTTGCTTGGTATATCATTTTCCATCCTTTTGCTTTCAGTCTGTGTGTGTCTGCCTGTGAGGTGTGTTTCTTGCAGAAAACAAATAGTTGGATTTTGTTTCTTTATCAGTAAGCTAGTCTGTGTTTTAATTGTAGAGTTGAGACCATCAACATTCAGGGCTAGAGAAGTACATTTGTACCTTAGCACTCAAACTGCTCCATGCTTGAACATTTCAGTCCTTGGCCAATATTTCTGAGAGAATTCTGGTTCAGTGCTTGACCACTTGTTTTGCAGTAGACCACTATGCTAAAACCTGTATGAGATACCATGCTTACTTGTGACACTTCCAGACGAAACAAGGGGAAAAATGTCACTTTGCCTATCAATTTCAAGCAGTAAATACCTGCCCTGGTGTTGTGTTCATGATCTCATGTTTGTTTGTTTATTTATTTGTGGTGCTGGGATCAAACCCAGGGCCTTGTGCATGCTAGGCAAGCACTCTACCACTGAACCACACCCTCAGCCCCTCATGTTTTTGTGGTTTTTTAAAACATGTATACAGATGTATATACCATATTGTCATCAAGGCACCCAAGAAATTTTCTAGTGCTAAAAATGAACGAAGAGAAAAGCAGTACGTACAACAATCAAATTTTAAAAAGAACTTAATTGTGAAGTATGTGAATGGCATATGTGTACCTAAATTAGTCATTCAGTATGATGATTGAACCAATAGATACATTTACAGTATTTCTTATGGGAAAGAAGTGCTCAGCACTCAAACTGATTGTCACTTGACCAGCCTTACAGAATACCACTGTGGTCAAGTGCTGAGGTACCATTATATTTTCTGACTCCTGTAATTTTTTTTTTCTAGGTGGTTCAAATACTCTCTGTTTTTTCCTTTCTTTTATTCAACTTACAAGCCTGTTTCTTTCCTGAGTTGAACATTTGACTCTTTCGTAATTTTCATCTGTTGATTTATTCCACTTGTAAAATTTACTCTTCCCTGAGCTCTCATGTCTGTGTGTAAGATTCCTTTAAGTACCTTCTGCAACATTGGTTAGGTGCCCATGAATTGCTTATTTTGTGCTTATCTTGGAATGTCTTTATTTCTTCATGAATTTTAAAAGGTAACTTTGCTATATATAGTAATATTGCTTGGCAGTTATTTACTCTTAGGGCTTGATATGTCATTTCACACTTTCCTGGATTTTTAAGGTTTCTGCTAAGATGTCTGATGAGTTTGCCTTTGTAAGTAAGTTGGTGTTTCTCTTTTGCAGCTTTTAATATTGTTTCTTTATTCTCTAGTCTTAGCCTTTTAAATATAACATGATGTGGATAGATTCTTTTCTGGCCATGTCTATTTGGGTTTCTAAGTGCCTCCTGTACTTGAATGCTCATATCTTTTCCTAGATTTGGAAATTTTTCTGCTATAATTTTATTGAACATATTTTCTATGCCTTTAGTTTGTATCTCAGCCCACTGTTCTACCACATGGATTCTTAGGTTTGGTCTTTTGACCAGAGTTTGTAAATGTTGTGGAGATGCTATCATTTTTTTCTTTATTATTGCCTGAATGTAATATTTCCTCAATCCCTGATACTCTTTCTTTTGCTTGGATCTAGTCTATTCATGATGTTTTCCACTATGTTTGATTTACTAAATCTTTCATTTCCAACACTTCTGTTTTTTTCCTCCCAGAATCTCAATTTCCTTGCTGAATTTCTCATCCATGTTGTTGATTTCCTCATCTAGGCCCTGAACTGACTTCCTTACACCATTGATCTTTTGCTTGAATCTTCAAGATCATCACTCATTTTAAAAACTAGACTCGAATTCTTTGTCCAATAGTTCAACATTTCACTGTCTTTGGATTCAGGTATTGAGGATATATGAGCTTTTGGAGGAGTTATATTGATTTACTTTTTTATATTTCTTGTGTTATATTTTGCAATTTGAGTATCTGTTGGGATGGATACGTTGTTCAGTTTTTTTTTTTTCCCCTACTCTAAAAAAATGTCATAGGGGTCTTAGTGGGTAGCCTTCTCTTGAGCTTATGATTCCCATTGCCCCTTAGAGGGCAGAGATCAGACAGCAGTAACAAAAACAACTTGATAACATGCCTACTATTAAAAAAAAAAAAGCATTTGTATACATTAAGTATATCCCTAATAAGATCAGGAAAAAAGGATCTTTGATATTAATAGGATAAACTCGAAACTTACAAATATAATTAAAGCAGAGTTCAAGTTGTTGCTCCACTGTAGATGTCCACCACTGGCTTTCCTCTGCTGCATGGCCCATACTCTTGGCAAAAATATATCTGTCCACAAGTCTAAGTCCACATTACTCTGTCTCCTAGGTCCACAATGGTTCTTGGGGTGGTTTACTTAGTCAGTGGAGGTGGGGGGAGGGACTTGATTGCAAAGCCTCTCCTGGGATGGCTTCCCTCCACGGTACCAGCTCACAGTCTAGGGAAGTGGAGCAATTCCCCTCTCTGGAGTCTGCTTGCCATGCAGAATGAAGGCCTCTCATCTAAACCTTTTTATGTTTGCAATGTGTTGGTATGCCTATGGATCTTCCTGGGGCTTTTCATTTTTGCTTTCAGCCCCACTGGAGGGATTCTCTCCTTTTCCCTACCACTTTGCTAAGTATTCTATGTTATGGTATGTTGTTTCTTTCACAAATTTACAGTTCAGTATTTCTGGCTTTCACCTGGTCTCTGGCTACCATTTACTATTGCCCTCCCCTGCCTTTCCACTAGACCCTTCTCTCCCTGCAGCCAGGTATGCAATGTTTTGTTTCAGGTTTGAGAAGACAAAGGAAAGTTGCTGTGTGTCTCAAAGTTGCCATCTTCCTCCTCAGCAGTTATATTTTTTAAAATGATAAATCCTTGAAGTGAGCCATTATACAAACAACAACAACAAAAGAACAGTAATGACAATAGTGACAGCTATGATGACAGTTTGCATTACTGGGTGCTGACCAAATGCCAGGCATTGGTGTATGCATTTTACTTCTTCCAACAAACTTATGAGTAATCTCAATTTTATAAATGTTGAGATTCATACATTTGTGAAATTAATAACAATCCAGACTTCTGTTTCTTCCATTATTAGTCTATTCAGGTTTTCTCTCTCTGCTTCCACCAACTTTAGAACTGTATATAACAACTCTAACTTTTGAGTAGTATCATTAGTAAGTTCTTTAAGGTGGCAAAGAATACATCATTTCTATATCTTACCAACAACTGGAGAACATTAAAGGTAGAACTTGTCTCAAATTATTACATATACCCGCATAACCTCTAATATTAAAATGTGACAAAGGTAGTACAAATACACTCAAAAGAAAACCACTGGCCTATTCCACTTTAAGTGTAATGAAACAACATTCTGACACAAAGAACCCAGACTAAAAGACGTATTCGTAGGCATGTTCGAATGTTCTCCTTCTCTTACTTTCCCTTTTGCTTCTTCCCTCTTTGTGTTTTTTTGTAGTGCTGGAGGTTGAACCAGTACGCTAGGCAAACACTCCGCTACTGAGGTATATTCCCCAGTCTAAACACTTTGGCTTCTATCTCATAACCATTTGAGTAGGCCTGCATGCCACTCTGAAACGTTCTGGTATTGCTGTAACTAATGAACCTATGACTAAGTTTTACTGGTTTTGTAGAATACCATTTTTAACCATATGGTCAGTTAAGACTGTGTTTGTAATCACATGCCTAATTTCAAGGAATGAGGTTCAAGGAATTCTTGTATTTCTCTTTGCACATCAAGAAGAATATGGTGGTTCATTTAAAAAATGAAGAACAAACAAGAGAGAGGACATAGAAACAAATTAAGACTCACAGTTTTACACAGATTCCATAATGCCCCTCAAAGACAATTTAAGGATTTTTTCTAACTTAAAAATAACTTTCTGAGCTGGGCATGGTGGCACACGCCTGTAATCCCAGCGGCTCAGGAGGCAGAGGCAGGAGGATCACAAGTTTGAGACCAGAGGCAGTGTGCTTAACTTAGTGAGACCCTGTCTCAAAAAAGGCTGAGGGTGCAGCTCAATGGTCCAGCATTTGCAGAGGATGCAAGCGTGAGGACCTGGGTTCAACCCCCAGTACCCCGCGCGCGCACACATACACATACACACACACACACACACACACACACACACACACACACACGCACCAAAAAAAAAAAAAACCCCAAAAAAGTTTCTTTCAACATGATGTGGGAGGACTTTCCAGGCCTAGCTCAAATCTTATTCTTAGGCCCAAAACTCATATAAAGGCACTGCCCATGGTTTGCTCAGGGCGGCATAATGCAAAGGGCATAGCCATGAAACAGCTGAACACTTGGAGGCTGAAGGGGAGGTTGAATTCCAGCTTCACCACTTCTGAATGCTGTGAACTTGAATGAGTTCCTTCACTTTTCTGAACCTAAATTTGCCTCTTCGTATAACAAGAATAATATTTACCTTCTGGACTGGATGAAAGGATTAGAAATAATATACATAAAGCCTCTGGCTCATAGGAGACAACCAAAAGCTAGAGGCTTTAAAGATCTTACCAGAACTACCTGGCATCTTTAGCCTCATTACTTTTTAAAAAATCTTTCTCCCTTTCATTTCTCCTGGGCCATACCACAAATGTCAATATCTTCCTATATATATCTGACAGACTGAAAGTACTATCAATCATTGAAACTACTATATTATATCCTAGGAAGCACTATGGAGACTTTAATACTTTGTAGCAGCTGAAACTACAGCTCAGCTACAATACCAACTAAGGCTAACTAATCTGTACAGTAATGGGCAATATCCAGCAACATAGTCCTTATTCTTTTATTTTCAGCTTAAAAATTCCTAATGGATAAAACACAGCCACCACTTAAATTTTATTCTATAAGACTGTACACTAGAAAAACATAAAATTCCAGTAAGTTAAGTTTCACTTTCTATGGAGAAAATATCTTATACAATATACCAACAAATACACCATTCACTGAAATGTTTCTTATCTGGCCAGCCTATTGGCAGACTGTGGGAAATAACACAAATTACATATGCTTTAGATTTAGCAGGGCCTAAAATCAAATTCAAACACTCACTAGCTCTGTGACATCTAAGTCTCAGCCTTGCCATCTAAAAATAGGAACAATTGCCACCTTTCTTACAAGGATAACATGATGCAAAGCAAATACAGCTGAATATACAATAGAGGCTTATAAGTGGTAGCTTCTGATATACAACCAATCCAAGGAAGGAGATGGTACATGATAGTGATAATACCAAAAAGCAAGGCTGTTTTATGGGGAGATGATTGGTGAGTAAGTCTTTCCCTTTATCTACTACCTCTAGGGAAGCAAATCAAGTAACCTCACTAAGCAATAGTGATTAGTACCAATTAATACCATCATCAGCACAACCTCATGCTTTCTAGAGCACACAGGGCCTCAAAGCCCCCAACAAATGTCTCTTTACACAAAAAGGAGGTTTAAAACCAATCAACAAAGAAAAACCACTTTCAGTTGACAAACTTAGTGGAAAGCTTAAATCCAGAAAAGAGTCTCTGATTTGGTGAACTGCTTAACAGTGAGTTCTTTGTGGTCCTGCTTATAATTTACAAAGAATACAGTAAGCAAATATAACCTGGGCCATTTCCTTCTCTAGGAGGGATAACCACTTTATAGCCCCAGCAATTTAAATGAGGAAGAAATACAAAAACTCTAAAGACTAAAATAAAATGATTTGACAACACTTTCCTTTTACTTTTATCTAAAGTTGGTTGGGCTGGGAGTTAGCTCAGTTGGTAGAGCGCTGCGCTGCAGTCTCTGAGGCCCCGAGTTCAATTCCCAGGACCACAAAAATGGGAGAAGGGCCTGGCAATCCACTCCCAAGGCAATCCTGAAGCACTGAACCATTGAAAACCCTATGAGGGTCACTATGAGTCGGATACCGACTCGACGGCACCTAACAACAACAAAGTTGCTTAGAATACATTTATCATCCCTTTATAAACTTAAGCACATCACTCTCTTCTTGTCCAAATTTTAGGACTGAAGAAAACCAAAAGGCTTCAAAGTGGACAGTGTACAATGAATCCAAGAAAAAAAGAAAAATAAATAACCAGGACAGGTTTCCCTATTTTTATCTAGCTTCTCTACCATAGTAAAAAAGAAAGTTTAAGCATCTCAAAATTAGTCTATTTCTTAGAAAGATATCTGAGAAGGGTACTGGGAAGGGTAAAGACATAGATGGATGCCTTTAAATCATTTAAGAAAATGAATGTAAAGGGAAGTATGAGATGGCCAAAATTATAGACTATAAATCCAATTAATCTGCTTCATTTTGTTTTATGCTTTGGCATGTAGCATACAATTCTATTTTAAAATAGGAAAATCAAAAACCTTTAGCTTGTGAACAGAATCGAAATAAAACCTTACCTATCAAATGCTGAGAAACAAGTAAATTGACCAGATTTCTAAAATATATTGATTTTAACATTAGTTGAGTTTCCCATGTGGAAAACATTATGATAAAGTTCAAGTTCTCACATGAGAATATTTAAAGCCCCTGCCCTACAAATACTTAAACTGATCTGCAATTTGAGTAAACATTATTCTCAGGACATCGACTACATTGCAGCTTAGAATCTAAAAATTAGAAGAGGTAGGAATGTGGCTAGAGGGAAGTGCTATGTGCAAGTACCAGAGTGAGTTAAGAGCAAGGAAATCTTAAGACGTATGATAGCTTGGGGCAACAAAGTACCAGGGCACACAACTGGAAGACCTAAAGAGGGAACACATAGAGACAGAAGATAAAGATTTAAAAAAATAAAAGATCACTATGAACAACTATAAACCAATAAATTAAAAATACTTAAAATGGTCAGTATTTCAGAAAAACATCAGTTACCAAAACTGACTCAAGAAGAGATATAGAATCAATAGCCCATAACCTTTAAAGACTTTGAATCAGTAAATTAAAATCTTTGCCCAAGGAAAACACCAATCCAGGAAGGTGCTCTAGGTAGAAGCAGCCAATCTGTCTAATAATTCTGATTTCTTATCACCAATAGCCAAAGCAAGAGGTCAAAGGAGGTGCAACAACTAGCTCAATAAGGCAAGAAAAAGAAATGGAAGGCATACAAATTGGGAAAAAAAAATGAAATTGTTCATTTTCAAATGACATGATTGTCCACAAATTCTAAAGAATCTTAAAAACAAAGCACAACACACCCCAAAACCCTTGAACCAAGTGAGTTCAGCAGGGTGATGTCATAACACACACAACTGACACACAAAAATCAATCACATAATGTCATTGGCAGCAGGAGACACAGCCTATGGCTTGAGGAGTTCCCTACCGGAAGACCACCACTCAGCTAGAGCTTGATCCTTGGATTCTTGCAGAAAAGAATTTCATTTCAAGATGAGTCAGAGTGAAATATAGTTAGTGAGTTTATCAAGTAGAGACATGAGAAAACACACACTTTAGGTTTAAGCACAGGTGTTCTGAGACAGAAAGAAGCCTAAGAACAGAGTAGCATCCAAGACATGGATGCAGGTTTCTCAAGAGTATGTCTCATTTTTAATGTCTTAAATGTGTGTGTGTGTGTGTGTGTGTGAGAGAGAGAGAGAGAGAGAGAGACAGAGAGAGAGACAGAGACAGAGAGAGACAGAGAGACAGAGACAGATTGATTTTGGTGGCTTTTGAAGTTCCACTGTTTAGAGGATTTAAGCAATTTTCTAGTAAATGAGATCTTATACCCATTTATACATTAGAAAAGAGAGCTAATAAAATACACAGGTTAAAAGGGTCAAAAGAATTCTTCCTAAGGAGGTCAAGCCTATGTATTGACTATAAATATGGTCCATAATCTTGTGAGATTTTCTTGATTCTCAGCCAGCAGGAATAATGGGGTCCTGTAACTGTCTATGTCCCCTTAATTTTCCCTTTCTGTCCTGCCTTAATAACTATAACAATTGTGGAAATTGATATGAAAAGAAATGCACCAAAGAATATGACCTTAAAGGGTAAGGAGACAGCCTGATAAGATTTTTCACCCAAATTATTCCTTTACCAAGAGTTCTACCTTCTACATGCTCCAGACAAATGAGATTCAAATGGCAGAAGGAAAATATGCTAGCTATCCCAGTATCACCACTGCCTTAGTACTCACCCAGAGGAGTGGTGAGTTGTGAGCATGTGGGACTACAGTCTACTTCAAAGCCATACAGGCCCATCCCTCCTCATCTCCATTGCCCCTCCCCTAAGTCCAGTTTTCATCATCATTTGCATGGATTAACTCTAACAGGTGCTTAATCTATCTTCCTCTATTCTCACACCCCTCTAGAATCTCTTCCAGAATACTGTTCCTAGAATTTCAAGCAGCAAAGGAAAGTAAAAAACACAAAAAAAGGGAGTCTGTGTTTGGGTACTTCCTCCACATTTTAAGAAATGGGCACAAAAAGTACAACAAAACAATAGTTAACAGAATTCTAATTTAGGAATATGAAGATAATATAGCTGAAATTGTATCATCTGGAAAGTGAAGGGGACTCTATTCATCAGCTGTCATTGCTGTAGCGAAAAAACCAATTCAAACAAACTTACAAGAAGAGGTTTATCGGGAGCTCACAGAGAATCCATCCATAATGGTGGCAGGGGAGGTAAAGCAGTGGTAGCAGCAGAGCCTGTGGGAGATGACCTCATGGCATAGTGGACCAGGAACAGAAAGAGGGAGACCTGAGCCTCAGGTCCAGGTCCAGGGGAAAAACCTTCAAAAGCCTGCTGCCAGTGACATGACTTCTGTGAAGCTAAGACCTGCCTCCCATAGTTCCACAGCCTCCCAAGACAGCACCACCAGCTGGGGACTGAACATTAAAGCGCATAACCTTTGGGGGATACTTTATATTCAAACCATGACAGTGACCAAATAGTTGTTTTATGTACGTAAAGTCTTCTCTAGAAGCTGACTGGTCACTCTTAAATCCTTCTGAAGACTAAAACAAAGAAATTCCAAGAAAAAAATTAGTATTTCAAATAGTTAAAATGCAAAAAAGCAAAAACAAAAACAAAAACAAAACCCACAAGAGATATGTAAGGAGTCTTTCATGGGTGAGTTTAAAAAGGATCAGCACAACTGCACCACCCTGGCATCCAATCCCATCAGTTCTCAGAAGCTAAGCAGGGTCAGGCCTGGTTAGTACTTGGATGGAAGACAGCCTGGGAACACCAGGTATTGTAGGCTTGGGAGAAGGATCTGGCAACCTACTCCCCCTAAAACAATCAGCCACTGAAAACCCTATGAACAGCAGAGAAGCACTGATATAGTGGTGGCAATGGCACAGTGTTGGGGAGTGCTTCATCTGTCGTTCCTAGGGGTCACTATGAGTCAGATCTGACTCAATGGCACCTAACAACAAATGCTGTCCTAGCCAATCTAGGTAGTCCTTCCTCCACAAGGAACTGAATTAGCTAACCTCAAAGCTCATAGTTTTATACATATACATGTGTGTGCGTGCGCGTGTGAGAATGTGTGTGTATATATATACACACATATACGTGTGTGTGTGTGTGTGTGTGTGTTAGAATTGTAAAAGTAAGCAGAGCATTCCATGAACAGACTCAAGTTACTTATGGTCTAACATTGCACAATAGTGACAACTTTAATTCCAACCATACTACTTACCAATTAAAATAAAATGTTAATGTACAACATACTCAATTATCTCAATAGCCTCATACTCTTTTTCTAGTTAGTCATGTTTTTGATCAGGAGCAATTTTAATATTCGATTTAAAAACTGTAAGTTTAGTGCCAGCTGCAAAAATACCTAACAGAAGCAATATTATTCTTTCAACAAACTTTCTCTTCCTGCCTCCCCCTAAAGAAACTTCCTGCATGGTTTAAAGTATAGTTATTTCTGATTAAACACAACTTTCCAATGAGGGTTCTTTTAAAGATAAGAACTTGAAAAAATTTCAAAGATGATCCAAGGAGCTTAGAGTAGAATTAATTCTCCATATTCTTTGATAATAAGGGAAGTAGTGCTTCAAGAAAACTGAAATTCTTGGACACTGACAGACTGAAATGAAGCAACATTTACTCTTTATATAGTTTATACTATAATTGTTTTAGGTGTAGTGGGTAAAAATCATCTGTTATTGCTTGCAAGTAATCTTGGAAACCTACTCACTATATGGGATAATTCTCCGTCTTTTAAAATAATAACAGACCCTTTATTTTCACAATAGAGTGTCAAACTTTCCAGTTAAACACTTGGATCTAATGTGAATGAACTACTTTACAACTCTTCTTCCCCAAGTACTTATTGTTGTTGTCATTGTTGTTGTAGTAAGGTGCTGTTGGTGGTCTCTGACTTATAGCGACCCTTATAGGGTTTTCAATGGCTGATTGTTTCAGGATTGCCTGAGGAGTGGATTGCCATGTTCTTTTCCCATTTTTGCGGTGCTGGGAATTGAACTAGGGACCTCAGAGACTGTGGAGCAGCACTCTACCAATGGAGCTAAATCCCAGCTCTTAAGTACTTACTAGAATCACAAATAAACATAAATCAAAATCAGTTTTAAAAATCTATTATCTTGAAAGAGTTAGTTTAAGGAATATCAAACCATCCACAAAGGTTTTCTATGCTCTATCCCTCATCAAATTATTTCACCAAAGATGTATACATGGTTTGCATTATTTTGGCTCCCTACATAAATACTTTATCAGAATTACAACTTAATATTATGCCCTCAATTTTGATTAAGAGTTTGTAAGATAAGTGATCTTATATTGTTCCACATTTCATAAAAATGTTATCAAAGACATCATCCCTCAAATAAAGGCCCACACCTGAAAATTCTTCCAACTTTACTTCCAAGATTTCTCCCTCAAACAAAGAAAAAGCAAGCAAGCAAATGAACAAACAAAAAATTGGTATACTTCTTTTAAGCAAAAAATGTGTAAAATATAACCTACTATATTCCTCTTTTTTCCTGTTGCCAACAGGACACCCAAATGGAAGTCCCTAGTTTAAATCTCTGAATTTAAATACTTAAGAGACTCCCCCGTCCCAGTTCCTTATACAACTCTTAGTCAGTTATCATTATACTAAATGTCCAAATACAAGTCTGTTAATCATCTGTTTTCCCTAGCTTTTTGGAAGTAGATGGAAATGAAAAGAAAGTTAACAGTCAAGTTTTCTCAAACTAAAAAAACTATATATCTGAGCCAAATTTAGGTAATCTCAAATGTTTTGGTAACTTGAGTTGGACGTGGTGGTGCACACCTATAATCCTAGCACTCAGGAGGCTAAGGCAGGAGAACCTATGTACTTTGAGGCCAGCCTGGTCTACATAGCAAGTTCTAGGCCAGCCTGGGCTACAAAGTGAAGCTCTGACTCAAAAACAAACAAACAATGCTTTGGTAAGAAGAATGAATGAGAATTTCAACTGATTATAAAAATAGATAAACTTTTCATTAAAAAAACAGTACGTATAAGAAACCATATAATTTCTCAAAGAAAAGATGAGAAGGCCTACTTCAGCAAAATGTTTTAAAAGAAATGAAAAGGAAATGATGAAAAGATTTAATGAAGCTGGCCTGGTGGTATATGCCTATAATCCCAGAATTCCAGCAGTCATTTCTAAGAATTTTTTTGAGTGTTCATGAAGAGGCTGAGGCAGAAGGATTGGGAGTTCAAGGCAAACCAGAAATAAATAGCGACCCTGTCTCAAAAATACAAGAAGACCTACAGACATAAAATTTAAGACTTCCGCATATCAAAATACTTGCCATGAACAAAACTAAAAGGTAAGTAAAAAACTGTGTAAAACATTTTCAACACATGACAAAGTATTAATATATTTTATTTATAAGAAAAAGATAAAATACAACACCTCAATAGAAAATTGCAAAGGATGTTTCCAGAAAAACCACAAATCAGATGTATACTTAGTCTATAAATATATGAAATAAGGTCATTGTCAGAATTTATTAAAGACACCCTAACTGTGATACAAGATTTTTTACTTATTAACTTGGAAAAGTTTGATTTTGTTTCTTTTACATTTTAATGGTACTACCTAGCATGAGTATTGGGAAATTGGCACTTTCACACCAACTGAAGAACATAAATTCACATGACATTTCAAAAAGGAAATTTTATATTATTATCAAAGCTTTAAAACTACACATACCTTTTTATTCAAGCCTTCACAATTAGAAATTTATTCCAAGAAAATAATCAGATAAGGGTGTGAGATTTACTTGCAAGAGATTCATCATAGCATTAGTTCTGTTAGTAAAACACTGGTAATAACTGTATAATTTAGCTAATTAAGGACTGGTTAAGTAAACTGAGGTACTATCATAGGCTTGAATAACAGACAATAAATACCAAGTTTCTGACCCCCTTATTATTCTGCAAATATTCATGATATTAAATGAAAATAGTTATAAAACTGTATCTAAATCGACTTACACACATATATATTTTTGAAAGGACTATACATAGAGTACCACTGGGGTTCTCTCTTCATAGTGTTTGATTACTATAATCTCATGTTTTCTTCTTTTTTGTATTTTCCAAAACATCAGATTCAATATGTATTAATTTCCAAATTGGAATAAAAATACTATTTAAAAAGGAAGCAGGTCTTGAAAAAGACCAATCTAATGTTATATTATAAGCTCAAACTTATATGTAAAGAAACAACATAAATGATAAGGTAACAATCTAATGTTATATTATAAGCTCAAACTTATATGTAAAGAAACAACATAAATGATAAGGTAACAATGAAGAAACAGGTAAAGAAATGAGGGATTAGAGGGGCAGAAGAACAGAATCAATGGAGAAAGGAGTAACAAATTCCATTTTTTTGTGAAAGGCAGCCTGACTCTCAAACAGCACTAAGGATGAGTGGTAACATTGGATTGGCAAGCAGGAAATAGCCTTTCCAACAGAATACCAATAATAAGCAAAGTGCTTTTCTTTGTATAAAGACATGTTATTTATGTGCCAGTCAACAGAAATAGATTGTGATTTCATACAGTATTAACCAGTATAGCCAAGGCTCTAAGATGACAATTTCTAAAATGTAATAAAAAGGAGAGGAAAAGTAGTGGTAAGAATAGTGGGTATTCCACTGTTAAAAAAATACTTTCTATTTGCTAATCAAAACAGCAGCATTGTGATATGTATTTAATTTTTTACTTATATATCAGTGATTTATGAATGCAACTCTTAACTTTACTCATTTATCAGTCCCTTCCGGTTCCAAGGTTCTCAGACTCTTTAGACAAAGATAGGTCTGTGTAGTGGCAGAGGATCCTGATGATAAGCATGAATTTGATAAAGAAAAAGAATTCTTACAGAAACCCAAAAACAAAATCAGTAACACAAGTGGGCCTCAGCCTCAAGGATATTGGAGCTAAGAACTAGTCTGGTTCCAGTGCTGCCCTAGTGGACCTGCAGGCAGAAGGAACAACAGGAGTTTATGGATCCTGATTATAGAGCTCTATTCATTACTGGGGCTGGGATTTAGCTCAAGTTGGTAGAGCATTGCGCTGCAGTCTCTGAGGTCCTGAGTTCAATTCCCAGCATCGCAAAAATGGGAGAAGGACCTGGCAATCCACTCCCAAGGCAATCCCTAAACAGTCAGCCATTGAAAACCCTATGAGGGTCGCTATGAGTCGGACACGACTCGACGGCACCTAACAACAACAATTCATTACTGAGACTCAGTAACTCCCTACGCATAAGCTTTGGGGGCACCTGATTTGCCTCCAGCCACTGAGTGGTGTCTCTGCTTCTAGGCTCTGTCTTCTTTCTCTACTTCATAGGTGCCACTTTCTTTTACCTTTTACTAACTCTTGGTCTTGACCTCTCTTACCTCATTCTCTTGACTTAAAATTCTGTTTCTACTGCTTAACCACCAATGTTTCTTTTGGTGAATTTTATGATATACACCTTCATGTGTATATATATATATTTTTTTATTGGACATTTTTAATGTACACCTTAATGTGATTCATTCTGACATGCTTTTCATTGTGGCATTTACATATATGCATTTTGATGTACATTATTCATATAGGTTCCCTCTTACCCTCTTGTATGCTTCCCCCCGCATCTAAGCCTTCTCTATCATTTACTTGGTAATATTTTTCTATATGTACTTGAGTCCCAGTCCTGTTTAAGATAGAAATTTTTCCTGTAGTGAACTTTGTTATTATCTTGTCAGAACAATTGCATGCATTTCTAGACCATTTATATCGACACCATTCTTAGCTTTTTTTTTTTTCCCATTTTATTTTGATCTGACCTTTGAATAGGATGTTTCCTCCTTATAATTTTGATTCAACTCCCACATATGAATGAGAACATGTGGTGTTTCTCTTTCTGAGCTTGGGTTCATTCACTTAAAATAATTCTCTAATTCCATCCATTTTGCTGCGAATGACCTTATTTCATTTCTCCTGATTGCTGAGTAGTATTTTATCACGTATATGTACCATAGTTTTTTTATCCATTCTTCTGTTGAAGGGCACTTTGGTTGATTCCATATCCTTGTTATTGTGAAAAGTGCAGCATTGAACATGGAGATGCAGGTGTCTTGGTGGTATAATGACCCATCTTCCTTTGGGTAAATTCCCAGTAGTGTTATAGCTGGGTCATATGGTAGATCTATTTTCAGTTTTTTAAGATATCTCCACATTGATTTCCACAGCAGCTGGACCAATTTACAGCTCCACCAACAGTGTAAGAGTGTTCCCTTTTCAATGCAACCTCGCCAGCATTTGTTGTTATTTGTTTTATTGATCTTGGCCATTCTTACTGGTGTAAGGTGAAATCTCAGAGTTGTTTTAATTTGCATTTCCCTAATGGCTAGGGATACTGAGCATTTTTTCATGTGTTTCATGGTTTTATGGACCTCTTCATTTGAGAACTGTCTACTCAGTTCCTTTGCCCATTTGTGTATTGGGTTATTTGTTTTGTTGGGAGTTTTTTTCTTGAGTTCTTTATAAATTCTAGTAATTAGACCTTTATCTGATGTATAAAATGCGAAGATTTTTTTCCCATTCTGTGGGGGTTTCCTTGACTCTGTTAATTGTTTCTTTTGCTGTGCAGAAGCTTTTTAATTTCATGTGATCCCATTTATCTATTCTTGTTGCAATTTCTTGAGCAATTGGAGTCCTATTAAGGAAATACTTTCCTGTGCCTATATGATGGAGTATATTGCCTATCTTGCCTTCTATAAGTTTTAGAGTTTCGGGTTTTATGTTGAGATCTTTTATCCATTTTGAGTTAACTCTCGTGTATATTGAGAGATGCGGGTCTGCTTTCATTTTTCTGCATGTGGATGACCATGTTTCCCAGCACCACTTGTTGAAAAGGCTGTCCTTTTTTCAGTTTACTTGCTTTGCTCCTTTGTGGAAAATAAGGTGGCTATAGGTGTGTTGAGGTATATCTGGGTCTTCTATTCTGTTCCAGATGTCTTTGGGCCTATTTTTGTGCCAATACCAAGCTGTTTCTGCAACCACTACCCTGTAGTATAGTTTGAAGTCAGGGATTGTGATTCCACCTGCATTAGATTTGCAGCTTAAAAGTGTTTTGGCTATACGTGGCCTTTTGTGGTTCCATATGAATTTTTGGATCATTTTTTCTATTTCTGTAAAGTCAGTGGAATTTTAATGGGTATTGCATTAAATCTATAGATTGCTTTTGGCAGGATAGCCATTTTTACTATATTAATTCTCCCTATCCAGGAGCAGGGGAGGTCTTTCCATTTTTCAGTGTCCTCTGCTATTTCTTTCTTTAATGTTTACAAACCCATCTCCCTTACGAATCTAGATGCAAAAATATTTAATAAAATTCTGGCAAACAGAATCCAGCAGCATATAAAAAAGATTATCCACCATGACCAAGTGGGATTTATACCACAGATGCAAGGCTGGTTTAACATACACAAATCAATTAATGTAATCCAGCATATCAAGAAACTGGCAAACAAAAACCACATGATTATCTCAATTGATGCTGGAAAGGCCTTCGACAAAGTGCAACACCTTTTCATGATAAAAACACTGGAGAAGATAGGTATAACAGGCAAATACCTTAATTTCATAAAAGCCATTTATGACAAACCTACAGCG